>JAXIVJ010011216.1:0-37500 GCA_036785665.1 Chirona hameri
CGCGTCCCGCTGCCTCCCGCCGCGTCGTACCGCTGCCTCCCACCGCGTCCCGCTGCCTCCCGCCGCGTCCCGCTGCCTCCCACCGCGTGCCGCTGCCTCCCACCGCGTCCCGCTGCCTCCCACAGCGTCCCGCTTCCTCCCACAGCGTCCCGCTGCCTCCCACCGCGTCCCGCTGCCTCCCACCGCGTTCCGCTGCCTCCCACCACGTCCCGCTGCCTCCCACCACGTCCCGCTGCCTCCCATCGCGTCCCGCTGCCTCCCACCGCGTCCCGCTGCCTCCCACCGCGTCCCGCTGCCTCCCACCGCGTCCCGCTGCCCCCCACCGCGTCCCGCGGCCTCCCACCGCGTCCCGCTTCTTCCCACCGCGTCCCGCTGCCTCCCACCGCGACCAGCTGCCTCCCACCGCGTCCCGCTGCCTCCCACCGCGTCCCGCTGCCTCCCACCGCGTCCCACTGTCTCCCACAGCGTCCCGCTGCCTCACACCGCGTCCCGCTGCCTCACACCGCGTCCCGCTGCCTCCCACCGCGTCCCGCTGCCTCCCACAGCGTCCCGCTGCCTCACACCGCGTCCCGCTGCCTCCCACCGCGTCCCGCTTCCTCACACCGCGTCCCTCGCCGTCCCGTATCGCGGCCCCGGCCGCCAGCCTGCCCCCGAGGAGAGAGAATACATTACTGGTGCGTCGTGTGCAGCTGACGGAGAGCCCTGGCCGTCTGTCGCCGCCGGTTGTCAGCGGACGGTCCAACTGGGTGAGGTCGAGTATACTGGATGTCACCGGGGCAGCAGCGCCACAACGGGCCTCGGGTGTGAAACTATCCACTTGGACCCATTCATTTTTATAAGAATGGATTTGATACGGATATGCTTCCGGGATCGTCATTCCGGTTCCCTTCAAGAGGATGGTGTTTCGCTATTGGAGACATACCTAAATATTCACAACTCTTGTTTGGGATTCACCGTGGTTTCCACTTTACCACATGCCGAGATATCCTTTCAACATTAGCACGTGCTTTTGGGAAATGACTTCGGACCGCTGCTGCTGATGTTAAAAGTATTTGGGAAACGATTTGGACCGTGGTCATTTTGATTTTCCAAGACAAATTGTTGGAACAAATTTTCAGAAAGGAAGTGCCAGAACAGAAGCGCATACGGCAATATGCCATAGCAAAAATAAATTTGCGGCATGCGGTAAATATCTTCCCACCCTTGTGCTTGGCAAATTATGCAATATTCACCTCGCTTTTTTTGCTTCGTTCCTCGGGCCTACCAGCCCTCGGTACTCCTCATAAAAAAACTCGATGAATATTGCATAATTTCCCAGTACCAGGCGGGAATATATAATACCACGAGTCATGTACTATTTTAGCCAGCTCTCGTGCTGGAGCTGCGTTTCACAGGTAGGTACCAATAGCAGAGCATCATCCTCTTTATATCCGCAATGTGGTGCGTCACTAAAAACCATTATCTCTGCTCCTCCAGACTGCCTATGGGTTATGGTGCAGCTGGACGAGCGACTCGCAAGGGACCTTACCCCACAGACGTCCGCCGAGGCTCGTACAGACGGCCGGCGCGGCCCGTAGTCTGTTCGCGCCCCCGCCGAGACTCGTACAGACGGCCGGCGCGGCCCGTAGTCTGTTCGCGCCCCCGCCGAGACTCGCACAGACGGCCGGCGCGGCCCGCAGTCTGTTCACGCCCCGCCGAGACTCGTACAGACGGCCGGCGCGTCCCGCAGTCTGTCCGCGCCGCCGCCGGTCGTTCAGCCGCCGCCGGTGGCGATGGCGCCGACCCGAGCGGCCATCGATCGCGGCGGGGGCGGGGGCGCGGGCGTGGGCGGCCGCCGCTGCGCCGCCGCTGCGCCGCCGCCCGGCGCCGGCCGGCCAGAGACGGTGACCCGGCGCCGGGAGAGGCCAGCGCGGCAGACAGACACACTGTCCACTGTCTGTCTGTGGTGACGAGCTGAGTCGATCGCAGGACGACGTCATGTCGGATCGGCAGCCGACACCGGAGGACCGCCGGTACAGGTAGGTGGCGATACCGGCAACCCCACACTGAGTGTCGCAGCCTCCTATCGCTCCTTACCAACAAGTGCGCTGTTCGCTAAGACGCCGACTGTGACGTCATGGTGGGCTCAACAGATGGAGGCTCAGAGAATAGCTCAGATAAAGAACTTCGGATGAGCGAGATAAAATAATACTGCGGTTTTTTTGTATATTGGAACTGAAGGACTTATGTATGAAGTTATTTTTTACCAGTTACGCAAAAATGTATCTTCATGTTCGTATTAGTCAGTTCTATCCCGTTCCCATCTCGTTTAAATCTCGTTCCTAACCCGTTCCAGTTCCGTTCCCGATTTGTTCCCGTATTGTTTCCGTCACTTTCCATTCCGTTTCAATCCCATTGACGTACGTCCTGGCAAATAATTCGATAAATCTATTAGATTCCGTAAATAAAATGACTGGCGTGTCCAGTTATAACGTTTCGCGAACGTTTCCAGTTATAACGTTACGCGAAACGTCTACTAGACATGCCAGCCATTTTATTTACCTATGTCGCCGAAACAAAAATGTCAAAGAAAATGCGTATACCCAAAAAAAGGCCGACTGACAAGATTTTCGGGCTTCTTGATACAATAATAAAAACCACAATCAAACATGAATGTTTAACAATTTCTATGGCCATCAGATGGAAGATAATCAGTTCAGCAAATGGTTGTAATTGAAAATATGTTAAATGGAAATAAAGACCTTTTCCCACAAAAAAAAAATGGAGTTAGCACTTGCAATCGACAGACGAGGCCAAAATATGATGTAAATTCATCGCATTTATCATATAAAAATTCCTTCCGAGAGATATTTCAAGTTGATCTTGATAAGTTTTCCACACTTTTAACGACCGGTTCTTGCCAATTACTTTTCGGTTTCCATCAAACTCCGGGCTTTTCCCGTATTGCTTTCTTTACGCAATGGTGTGGAAAATATATTTTGGGTTCTGCTTGTTGTAATTATATACCCGCCCATCCTTTACACTGTTAGGAGGTGCCCTACTAACAGTGCGCAGTGCGCTAGCAACCATTGAAGAAACAAAAACTGGCAATTAAATCGGAAGCTCATCGATGCACGTGGACGGCGACCTATTTAGTGTCGGCGATTTGTTTCGAAGTGCCCATTCAACGACGTTGAACAGATGGGTCCGTGATTGATACAAAAGCGTCGCTTTCCAATAGATGTGTCGCTTTCCAATAGTGGAGGGGAAATACCGATAATGAATTTCCCAAACTTCCAACTTCGAATTAGGGAACAATTATATTTAATTCTTAAATTTACATCACATCATTTGAATACCTTAACGGTAGCCAAAGAAATTGTTGCTAACAAAATCAAAAGGTCATTATTTCCCTTTAAGTTGTTTAGGTGTTTCAGCATCCCTAACCTGCTGATTGTAATTGCACCTTTATACTTAGAGCCTGTATAATTCGTAACTGCAAATACATACCTACCAGACCTGTCTGCGTCTGGCTTCATTGTGCGTTTGTCTGCAACCACGTACCTGCATTGGCGCCTACTAACAGTGCGCTGGGGTCTGTGCAGGACCAGGCTGCCCCGGGAGCGGACGCTCGGGGATGACTTCAACTTGTGGTCAGTGCTGAAGGGCGGCATCGGCAAGGAGCTGACGAAGGTGCCCATGCCGGTGGGCTTCAACGAGCCTCTGAGCTTCATGCAGCGTATGGCCGAGCTGATGGAGTACTCTGAGCTGCTGCAGCTGGCCGCCAGTCAGGGGGACAGCATCAGCAGGATGGAGGTCAGTCAGTCAGAGGCCTTGGCCGAGGCGCAGGTACAGTAAACGCTCAGCTGTGCTGAGGTCTCCGTGTGTCGATTGAGTGTTATTGGTATAGGTAGTAGTAAGTGTGTATTTATTTTCTGGGGACTCCATAAAGCTTGCATTAACTATAAGGCAAATGCTTAAACATTATTGGACAGTATTGGACAGACAGTTGGACTAACAATACATGGTAGAAATAAACTTAAGCCAAGCCACCGCCAAGGGCATTTATGCTACACAAAGCCGAATCAACCAATTTACGACATCTACAAAGTAAGTAACAAAGCGGCCGCTACACTAAGAACATGTATGCAGGTGGTCAGCTATTGTATTGACCTTATTTGTAGCGATGCCTCGGATTCCCTCACAGTTGATCCCAGCTCTATCATTATGCAGTGTCTTAGACATGGCCTGTCCGGCAGCTGGTGGCGGCGTTCGCAGTAAGCGGTCTCGCCTGTAACTGGGGCCGGACCGCCAAGCCGTTCAACCCGCTGCTGGGGGAGACGTACGAGCTCGAACGGAACGGCTTCAGGTGAGACCCCGTCTGCCGGACATCCCTGCCACTGATAACCAGTCACCTGATCTTGCAGCCCGGACACCAGACACCAGACAGACACCACACAGCAGACACCAGACACCAGACAGACACCACAAAGCAGACACCAGACACCAGACAGGCACCGCACACCAGACACCAGACACGAGGAAATAAACCCCAGACACCAGGCACCAGACAGACACCGGACACCAGACACCAGACACGAGGAAATAAACCCCAGACACCAGTCACCAGACAGACACCGGACACCAGACACCAGACACGAGAAAATAAACTCCAGACACCAGTCACCAGACAGACACCGCACACCAGACACCAGACACCAGACAGACACCACACACCAGACACCAGACACGAGGAAATAAACCCCAGACACCAGGCACCAGACAGACACCGGACACCAGACACCAGACACCAGACAGACACCGCACACCAGACACCAGACACCAGACACCAGCCACGAGGAAATCAACCACAGACACCAGGCACCAGACAGACACCGCACACCAGACACCAGACAGACACCGCGCACCAGACACCAGACACGAGGAAATAAACCCCAGACACCAGACACCAGACAGACACCGCACACCAGACACCAGACACGAGGAAATAAACCCCAGACACCGGACACCAGACAGACACCGCACACCAGACACCAGAGACGAGGAAATAAACCCCAGACACCAGACACCAGACAGACACCGCACACCAGACACCAGACACGAGAAAATAAACCCCAGACACCAGACACAGACACCTGACACTTGTCACTGCTAACCAGACACACTGCTGCCCGAACACCGGACACCGGTCAACGGACACCGGACACCTGCCGCTGACTGACCGACATCTGCCGCTGTCGCCCAGAGCATACTAGTGCTAACCCGTCCGCTCCGCTGGGCGATTACTGGTGTCAAGTGGTGGCGCAAGCCAGTGATAGGCAATTAGGGATTGATAACCCGTACTACCCGTGACACCTGTCGTACCTATAATACGTTGTTGTACCCATCATACACCCAAGGTACCCGTCAAAAACCTATTGTGCCCGACATACACCCGTAGTACCCGTTGGGCCCCTGTGGAACACGTGATAACCCCGTTATAGCCAGCACTCACCCATTATACCCGTGGTACACCTATGGCACCCGTTATACACCCGTTAAACCTGTGAAAACTCCATCCCGGCTTAACGTATATGTTCATTGATATATGCCGCACCGTATGCTGACCTTCGTTTCGCAGTGATTCCGTGGTTGCTTGTCATTGGTTGTGGCACTATAGTATCCGTGGTCGGATCTGATTGGCTTTCGACTGGAGTGAAGCGATGTAAAACCCGTATCCGTAAACTGTTTTTTACGGTAAAATATTTCTTAACACCTCCTTCTATGTTAGTTACAGCACACACCTTCGCCCAAAACTGCACAACCTAAAACTGTCTGTAACTATCGTATCAAATGCGTCGGAAATGTACGAATTATACACCACTCGGTAGTATCCGTAAACTCGTTCGAAAACCTTAAAATCACGTGCATCTCGTGCTTATATCAATGTGGTACTGCAATGTAGAACTGCCGCTTTACTGTGTTAAATTCGTTCCGGAGAGACAGACAGACAGACGCTTATAAAATAGTTAAATAGATAAGCCCCCCCCCCCCCCCCCACTACACACCCCATACCAGACACCCGCCTCTGCATCCTGGACACCTGCCGCTACCGACACCTGTCCAGTCCAGAGCAGTGTGGCGCGTCAGCCAGGCTGGGCGTGGCTTCTGAAATCAGTGTGTCAGCCGCGGGACTTCTGATAGGGAAACCCCGGCAATGGACTGATATGATAGGGAAACCCCGGCAATGGACTGATCTAGCAGGGAACCCCAGCAATGGACTGATCTGACAGGGAAACCCCGGCAATGGACTGATCTGATAAGGAAACCCCGGCAATGGACTGATCTGATAGGGAAACCCCGGCAATGGACTGATCTGATAGGGCAACCCCGGCAATGGACTGATCTGACAGGGAAACCCCGGCAATGGACTGATCTGACAGGGAAACCCCGGCAATGGACTGATATGATAGGGCAACCCCGGCAATGGACTGTGGACGGAATTATAGACACCCCGACGGGCCTGATGCGTAGTCATTGCGTAACAGCCGAGGAACTTCAGATATGGTTTTAACCGTCTTGTACCGCATTATAGTGGAGAGGTGCACATTTGTAGGATTATGGTGGAGAGGTGCACATTTGTAGGATTATGGTGGAGAGGTGCACATTTGTAGGATTATGGTGAAGAGGTGCACATTTGTAGGATTATGGTGGAGAGGTGCATATTTGTAGGATTATGGTGGAGAGGTGCACATTTGTAGGATTATGGTGGAGAGGTGCACATTTGTAGGATTATGGTGGAGAGGTGCATATTTGTAGGATTATGGTGGAGAAGTGCACATTTGTAGGATTATGGTGGAGAGGTGCACATTTGTAGGATTATGGTGGAGAGGTGCACATTTGTAGGATTATGGTGGAGAGGTGCACATTTGTAGGATTATGGTGGAGAGGTGCACATTTGTAGGATTATGGTGGAGAGGTGCACACTTGTAGGATTATGGTGGAGAGGTGCACATTTGTAGGATTATGGTGGAGAGGTGCATATTTGTAGGATTATGGTGGAGAGGTGCACATTTGTAGGATTATGGTGGAGAGGTGCACATTTGTAGGATTATGGTGGAGAGGTGCACATTTGTAGGATTATGGTGGAGAGGTGCACATTTGTAGGATTATGGTGGAGAGGTGCACATTTGTAGGATTATGGTTGAGAGGTGCACATTTGTAGGATTATGGTGGAGAGGTGCACATTTGTAGGATTATGGTGGAGAGGTGCACATTTGTAGGATTATGGTGGAGAGGTGCACATTTGTAGGATTATGGTGGAGAGGTGCACATTTGTAGGATTATGGTGGAGAGGTGCAGATTTGTAGGATTATGGTGGAGAGGTGCACATTTGTAGGATTATGGTGGAGAGGTGCACATTTGTAGGATTATGGTGGAGAGGTGCACATTTGTAGGATTATGGTGGAGAGGTGCACATTTGTAGGATTATGGTGGAGAGGTGCAGATTTGTAGGATTATGGTGGAGAGGTGCACATTTGTAGGATTATGATCCTGTTGTTCTTTGAATATAATGTAAAATAAATTTGAAAGTTCATTGGCTTCGAGTTTATACGTTGCTATCAGCATCTTTGATCTTGCTATATTTCCTTCTTTAAACGTGTATACTAGTGCTTGCGATTTGTGTGGAGCGTTGATGAATGCGTATACTGATTATTAAAGGGATATTTTTTGTTTACAACACTTAATTATCCTTTAATATGGAGTGGTAGCTAAGCATGGCTGAAATATATAATACAATGGTTTCAGCCGCTTTGAAGTTCACTATTCTGGTTCTACCCAAGGCGATAGTATAATGTCTAGACCTAGAGAACGACCCAATATCTTTCTTTAATCTCATAACCGAAGGTTGGTTGAACATTGGATAACACTATTCTTTAGAATTGTGTTTCCATTGTGAAACAAACCTGAGCTGTTCGATTGGAGGGGGTTTTACAAAGGTGGCCGGAGATTGGTAAAAGTTGCGTCGTAATCTGTTAAATGGAAAGTGATTGTTCGGTAAGGTGATGGTGAATTGGATTTTCAATTTATCAGATTCTTGAGATATCGACTTACAGATTCATTCGAAGCCCCTAGAGGCCAGTCTTATGACGTCATATATCATTATAAAATTTAAAAAAACATTTCTAGCTGAAAATGCTTAATATTCAGCAAATGTGATAAGCCTACATTCTATTGTTTTTTTTATGTAACCTCGGTTATGGCGCCGGCCTTTCTTAGAACTTAATGTTTAAAGGTACTTAAGTATTAAGAAAAGGAAAGTAAAAAGTAAAAGGCGGAAGAGCATTTATCTGTACTTGGTTGTCTATTGGCATTTGGCCGAGTAGTACGTGAATTGTTGTGGGTTTGACTGTTTTGTACTGTTTACAGGATGGTGGTTAGTTTGACCGTGTACGCTGGACTGTTTTCAGGATGGTGTGTGAGCAGGTGTCGCACCACCCGCCGGTGTCGGCGTTTCACGCGGAGGGCGACCAGTACCGGTTCCACGGCTCGGTGCACCCCAAACTGAAGTTCCTGGGCCGCTCGGTGGAGATCAGTCCGAGGGGGACGCTGGCCGTGGAGCTGCCCGGGTAAGGCCGGCGTCAGTCCAGAGCTGGCCGGGTAAGGCCGGCGCCAGTCCAGAGCTGGCCGGGTAAGGCCGGCGCCAGTCCAGAGCTGGCCGTGGAACTGCCTGCGTAAGGCCGGCGCCAGTTGGAGCTGCCTGGGTAAGGACGGCGCCAGTCCAGAGCTGGCCCGGGTTTGTTTATTTGTTTATTTGTTTATTTATTGACAATGAGCAACAGGCATTCACCCAATTACAGCTCAAGTCGAGTAATTAAAACACGCGACGACACGACAGCAGCAGACACACGTACACAGTTGAAAACAGACGAGGCAAATATGATAACGAAAATGTGATACTAAAATAGAACAAAAGTTCATAAAACAGTGAATATGAATACGTTAAAAATAAACATAGGTGAACAATAGTTCACAGGCATGCTTTGAGGCTACGCAGACCTAAGAAAACGCTTGTAAAAGAACACATAAGATCGGTAAATGAGAAAACTCCAGCAGTAAAATAAGAGTAATAAAACTCGCATGCTCACATCACACATGCCCACACACAATCCCAACTCATCGCCACCAGTGTTGTGCAGCCTATACCGCCATACTCTTGACTCTTGGTAAGGACGGTGCCAGCATATACAAAGAAATGGATTGGGACCAGCACTTGAGCATCGATTTGATGGAATGCTTGAACTGCTCAATGTCCTGTGGCATACGAGTCCTATTTAGCTGATGACAGTTACGACTGATTTCGTTTCTTATGACCGTCTATATGTCTATTAAAGCCAGGACATGTTCCATTCTATTGAATCAGACCGACCTGAATTGGCCATTTTTTTCCTAAGGACTCCTCGCGTCGGATCAATGGCACAGCATCGGGCAGTACTGGTATGGCCTGTTACATTCCGGTCAAGGGTGCGCTGCGTATACCAGTCACCGCACCATGTGTTTTACGTTTGCTGTTATAATGATGATGATGATGATGATGATGATGATGATGATGATGATGATGATGATGATTGTGATGATGATGATGATGATGATGATGATGATGATGATGATGATGATGATGATGATGATGATGATGATGATGATGATGATGATGATGATGATGATGATGATGATGATGATGATGATGATGATGATGATGATGATGATGATGATGAGGATGAGGATGATGATGATGATAATGATGATGATGATGATGGTGATGATGATGATGATGATGATGATGATGGTGATGATGATGATGATGATGATGATGGGGGCCTACGGGCGCCGCAACAGCCACGGTGCATGGCGCCTACTACGTTTGTTGTGCCTTAGTGTGATGTCAACTGGTATCAAATCGTGTTCACAACAGACCCATCGACATTGTATGTTCAATGTAGTCCGCAAGCACACGCATAATGTAGTCCGCAATGTCCGCTCAATGTAGTCCGCAAACACGCGAATAATGCGTATTGTGCGACGCACACTATTTTGGCGTCGTGCGAGTAACCAAGAATCATCCATTACCCGATATCCGCCAGTGTTAGCTGATGTTATTTGCCGTTTCTTGGCCTGGATGGCATACATGGAAGTGTTTGCCGTGGTTAGCGGAAATAGGAAATATCCGCATTCCATCCATCAATCGGTTACTGGGGTGTGCAAATCGGTGGAAGGTAGACGCAAAGGCGTCAGTCGACCATGCACTGGTGAGATATCGTGCGATATGTGCGATATCGCTAACCCCATGTCGATACATGGATTGTATGAATTTACACTTTACACTACACATATGGGTGCATTGGTGGGTGGGTGTTCGTGTGTTGAAGTGCATATTGTTTCTTAACTTACGTTGCTCTGTTTTTGTTTTCAGTCACGAAGAGACGTACACCTGGAGTAACGTGAACTGTTACGTGCATAACGTGGTGGTCGGGAAGCTGTGGGTGGAGCAGCAGGGCACCATGTGTATCACCAACCACAGGACAGGTGAGCGACTCTGACAGTGTACATGGCAGCTATGTATTTTGAACGACTTTACTGTGGCCCGAGAGGATATGAAATGTAGGATATGATACATCTGTATCAAGTTAGACTGTTTCTAAACCAAAAGTTCAACAATTTGAAAGCTTCCGTAATTTACAATCATCGTTTTTCTTGATTGAAAACATAACACTTATGAAGAACACTGAAGTGCCCGAAAGCTCCCTATTACAAAGCATGAAATAAGTGTTAAAAACACTTTTCATCAACAATGGCCTACATGAAGCTCATCCCCTTTCCTTTATTAACCCGCGACTTACTGGGGGTATTTTTTGCCCCCCCCCCCTCTCCGTTATTTTGTAATAACTCCTAAACGAACACCGGTATCGTCACTAAACTTGCAGTAACTTCTCTCACATCAATTATACACATGTTGGAAAAAGTAAAAATATCAGGTCATGATAAGTCGACCGGGAATGACGTCAGAGTGACGTCATGTTTTTCGGTTTTTGTTGCAAAATAATGGTTTGCGGAAAACACTGTCAAAGATAGAATGTTTAATATAAACTCAATTGTCTTACATACAATTACTGACAATAGACCGGGCTATTAAACTGCCATCTCGGATTTTTGAGTTTTTGTATTCAAAATTTTTAGAAAACCAAATACATTTTTTGTTTTTACAAAATTTCAATAAAAAATCAGAATTATCCAAAAACCGAAATATATGTGATCGAGAGGTGTGCGGTGAATATATGTACCACATTTCAAGTTGATATCTTCAAAAATGACTGACTTATGACCTTTAAATGACAAAAATCGACCACCTCTCACAGCATTACTATGCATAAAAAACGCTTTTCCGTTTTTGCTTTTTACTTCTATTTATATGGAACAAATAATCTTCTAAGGTCATTTTTCGCGTTCTAGACGATAAAACAAACCTATAAACATGTGTTACAACGCCTATTGACCGTAATCTGCAGTTTGACCTCGTGACCTCGGATGACCTTGACCTGACCCAAGGTCATAAACAGCTTAGAAAGGTACTTAGAAGTGTCAGACACACGAATCACACCGATTTATCGACAGCTTATGCGTTTAATAGCGCAATTTTGTGCGACAATTCCATCCATTGAGACCTTCCGACACGGTCAAACATTTTGTACTTGACCTGACCTGTGACGTCATCAGTGACCCCGAGGTCAAAAATATTATGTTTCCCTCGATAAAGTTTCCAAGGCTATCGAATGCCGTTGGGATTTTTACATTCTGTCCAGTAGTTCCGGAGATCCGAGGGGGGGGGGGCAAAAATAGCCCCCCCCCCCCCCCCCCAGTAAGTCGCGTTATGAAATATACCCCAGTAACTCACGGGTTAATATACATCATGTGATGTTTTCATGAAGTGATTGCCTCAGACTGCAAAGCGACGGCCACTGATAGTTGATCGGCTGCGCCAGATGATGGCCACTGATATCAGTGGCCACTGATAGTTGATCGGCTGCGCCAGATGATGGCCACTGATATCAGTGGCCACTGATAGTTGATCGGCTGCGCCAGATGATGGCCACTGATATCAGTGGCCACTGATAGTTGATCGGCTGCGCCAGATGCGTGGGCATATGTCCGTTCGCCGAATATTGGCAGATATTCAGCATCCGGCAGGTTTTGAAATGGCATGTTATTCAGTCGGATCCTTTGACTGAATAGCACGGCTATTGACCCGATGAACACGGCGGGAAAACACGATTGTGTGCGCGAACGCGATGCATTTAAATGTCCGCATCTTGTTTTGCTTTGTCCTCTCACCATTGGATCTGGTATGGTTGAAAAATGTGATCTCAAAATTGTTTGCCCAGAAATCGTATATCATTCTGCAAACTAGACATTTTTTTTCTTGGGAAATTAATTTTGCTAGCATTCTGAGGAGGATGATGTTCAGCAGGAAAACAGGGCAGTTTGAGTATTGGTCACAGGTATTGTTGATGTCCATAGCCGCGTTCAATGTCAACTCTGTACATCTTATGCTTTCTAAGGCAAAATTTTCTAATGAGATTAATGCCCTTCTGTCAGTGCAAATTAGACTCGTATTCAGGGTCACCGAGTATCGTGCGTTAACTGCCTGGTTAGTTTAAATGTTAGGTTCTACAGCTAACTACATATTCATACATTCATTATATAACATATGGTGCAATATGCCTCACCGTTCCTAACTGAAGGAATTACTTCTTCTAGCCTTGCTCATGACGATAGAGTAGGTGCTCTCTAATTTGGTGATAAATGTATATTTGTGCATTATTTTGCGACTTTCCTGTAAATGTATGCATGTAGTTTTGCCTTGAAAAGGGAACTGAGATGCGAGCACACGCGCCACCGAGACCCAAGCGGAGCTAAACAATCAGCTCAAGTGGGTTAATTACAGCGCTGAAATGGCCTTACCACATCAACCCAGGACTGAGTTTACGTGTATACATATGTGGAGCCTAATTAATAACATGCCAACATATAATGCCATCAGGTGCTTGATTACGGTTGGAAGAACTTTGTCAAATCATGTACGTCAAATAGTTGGGCAGTTTCCGACACTTGGTACACATGTGTTTTTGTGTTGCAGGAGACAGATGCATGCTTGTGTTCAAGTCAACCGGAGGAGCTTCAAAGTCACCCCATCGTGTCGAAGGTTTCATCCAGGACAGCACGTAAGCCTCTAATGACAGGGCTGCCGTACACAATAGCCGTTTTCACGATGGTTATTTTATTACATTGGTACCATCCGTAAAGTACCACATTCCTGAAGGACCTAATCTAGTTGAATATGAACAGCGGAAATATGTCGGTGTGCGGCCACCATTTGACTGAGGTACGTACGACTCTGAGACGCGGAATCGTAAACCACGACAAATGACAGGAGTGTTTTTTTTTTCTAGTGCAGGAACGCTGCCGAACAGCCAATAAGTGACGTGTTCGTTAGTTGACGTGTTTACCTAACGTGTTGCTTGTGCTGTGCTCACAGGAAGACGCGTCACCGCTTCATGTATGGAAAGTGGACAGAATATCTGCGAAGCACGGATATCGAATCTCATGAGAATTATCTCTCACTGCATGATCAAAAACTCGGGTAAGATACCAACATTAAACAGATGTTTCGTTATCAACATGAAGCCCTGGCAGCGTATGAGTGCAGTGTTCACTGTACAGTGTACACCCTGGTTCTCTTGAATCACAGATGCTTTGTTTCGAGTTATATTATTATTCAAGTTCCATTCAATTTTAATCAGCTTGGATAGATCATTATCACGAGATATCACGAGATCAGTATGACCTAAAAGCTTAGCTCGATATTAAGAATTTAGCAATCGCGATACTTGATCAACTCTGAATTTGTTTTGATGGATATTTTCTCATGGGTATGATTTGATAGCAGCTGCTTTTCGGAAGGCGCAATGAGTAATTATTTTATTTTATTTTAGCGTAGAGCATACTACATAGATCATAAGCTATTACCCTTGCACGTAGCACTGATCACTGACCTTAGACGGCAAACTTAAGGAACCCATTTGTCCTGAGATACTGTCTGATTGGCAAATTAGACACCTCACGCATTCAAATAGATGATCAAGGCGGCCTGTGGCCTCCCAAATGACCGACTCTCGGCATCAAAGTTGAATGGACGTGAGAGGATCGACTACTGTTTGATATTGCCCTGCACCTCCAGATCGAGTCACGAGACGGAACGGAGGGCGGGCCTGTCGCCGATTCACGGGCCGCGCAACATGTTCTCCCGCCTCAACAGCATCACCACGGCGCCGTTCCGCAGCCACTCGGATCGAGAGGTAGGTCACAGAGAGCTGTCAGTTGCGCTGAATAGTCACCGATTGACGTTCTGACCTCTACCTCCTACTTTAGCAGCTATAGTTAGAAGATCTAGATATAGTAAGCCTGCTGGTAATCTAAGGAATGACTATATTGACATTTTCACGTTAATTAAGTTCGTTAAGTTAATTGTTTTTAATTATTTTATTTTAATTAAATTTATTAACTACTTATATTATATTTTGGATTCAATTTAATGATGTATTATATTATATTTTAACTCTTAATCACGAAATTCCTCCCTTGAATTTCTTGGCCGATGTTGAGGGATATATACCTGTCAGTATCTGTGAACATGTCGTGTGCCGTCAGCTGAATGTGGAGCCCGACTCCTCTGAGGAGCCGGCCGAGGCTGGGCTGTGTCGCAGCGGCTCGGAACACTCCCTGGACATCCCGGGCAGCCGGCGGCTGTGGCAGGCCGAGCCGCTGCCGGCCGACTCCCACAAGTACTACCACTTCACCCGGTTCGCCATGTCTCTCAACGAGCTGCAGCCCGGCATGGAGCTCTGTAGAACCGACTCACGGTGAGCCTCCGAGGAGGGGTCAGCAGCTCAAATTAGACACGTGAGTGAGCCCGAGTAAGCGGCTGGCGAGGAATCAGGAGCTCAAACTAGACTCGTGAGGGAGCTCGAGTGAGCGGCTGGCGAGGAATCAGGAGCTCAAACTAGACTCGTGAGGGGGAGCCCGAGTATAAGGCTGGGAGGATTAACGAGCTTAAACACACCGTGAGTGGAAAATTAATGAGCAGCTCTTAACAGCGATTAATGTACAGTGGGCAGTGCAATCAACACGACTCATGGGGAAATTAATTAGAGACAGTCGTGTCCAATGGTCAACGTGCCTGTCCAGCGCAGCAAGCGGTAACCCCTTCGGTTAATTGATACTGGAAAGAAAGAAAAAAAAGAGAGAGAAAAAAAAATACTGGCTGAAAGAAATATTTCCTTAGCGACGTAAGATGAATAGTAATATCTTAAGATGTAAAGAAGAATTGTACAGCCTGAGGGGTTACCTTCACTACCAGCCGCAGAATATAAACGTCAAATAAAACAAAAATCACGTGGCAATGACATCACTTTACTTTCTTACTGAGAAAATGGGTCAGTTGCAAGCAATGCACATTGCGCGCCATCGATACTGATAACCCCTTGCTTATATGCTGCAACTCGGCGATGGTTAAAACTTAAAAGTATCTCTTTAGCTGTCTGTGAGTTGCTCGTACAGCGTTAGGTTGAGCGGTATGCAGTCTGGTGGTGCAGTCTGGTGGTGCAGTCTGGTGGTGCAGTCTGGTGGTGCAGTCTGGTGGTGCAGTCTGGTGGTATGCAGTCTGGTGGTATGCAGTCTGGTGGTATGCAGTCTGGTGGTATGCAGTCTGGTGGTATGCAGTCTGGTGGTATGCAGTCTGGTGGTATGCAGTCTGGTGGTATGCAGTCTGGTGATATGCAGTCTGGCGGTATGCAGTCTGGTGGTATGCAGTCTGGTGGTGCAGTCTGGTGGTGCAGACTGGTGGTACAGTCTGGTGGTGCAGTCTGGTGGTACAGTCTGGTGGTACAGTCTGGTGGTATGCAGTCTGGTGGTGCAGTCTGGTGGTGCAGTCTGGTGGTGCAGTCTGGTGGTGCAGTCTGGTGGTGCAGTCTGGTGGTGCAGTCTGGTGGTGCAGTCTGGTGGTATGCAGTCTGGTGGTATGCAGTCTGGTGGTATGCAGTCTGGTGGTATGCAGTCTGGTGGTGCAGTCTGGTGGTACAGTCTGGTGGTGCAGTCTGGTGGTGCAGTCTGGTGGTGCAGTCTGGTGGTACAGTCTGGTGGTGCAGTCTGGTGGTGCAGTCTGGTGGTATGCAGTCTGGTGGTATGCAGTCTGGTGGTATGCAGTCTGGTGGTGCAGTCTGGTGGTATGCAGTCTGGTGGTATGCAGTCTGGTGGTATGCAGTCTGGTGGTATGCAGTCTGGTGGTGCAGTCTGGTGGTGCAGTCTGGTGGTACAGTCTGGTGGTACAATCTGGTGGTATGCAGTCTGGTGGTATGCAGTCTGGTGGTATGCAGTCTGGTGGTGCAGTCTGGTGGTGCAGTCTGGTGGTACAGTCTGGTGGTACAATCTGGTGGTATGCAGTCTGGTGGTATGCAGTCTGGTGGTATGCAGTCTGGTGGTATGCAGTCTGGTGGTATGCAGTCTGGTGGTGCAGTCTGGTGGTGCAGTCTGGTGGTACAGTCTGGTGGTACAATCTGGTGGTATGCAGTCTGGTGGTATGCAGTCTGGTGGTATGCAGTCTGGTGGTGCAGTCTGGTGGTATGCAGTCTGGTGGTATGCAGTCTGGTGGTATGCAGTCTGGTGGTATGCAGTCTGGTGGTGCAGTCTGGTGGTATGCAGTCTGGTGGTGCAGTCTGGTGGTGCAGTCTGGTGGTGCAGTCTGGTAGTACAGTCTGGTGGTGCAGTCTGGTGGTGCAGTCTGGTGGTGCAGTCTGGTTGTATGCAGTCTGGTGGTATGCAGTCTGGTGGTATGCAGTCTGGTGGTATGCAGTCTGGTGGTATGCAGTCTGGTGGTATGCAGTCTGGTGGTATGCAGTCTGGTGATATGCAGTCTGGTGGTGCAGTCTGGTGATATGCAGTCTGGTGGTATGCAGTCTGGTGGTATGCAGTCTGGTGGTGCAGTCTGGTGATATGCAGTCTGGTGGTGCAGTCTGGTGGTATGCAGTCTGGTGGTACAATCTGGCGGTGCAGTCTGGTGATATGCAGTCTGGTGGTGCAGTCTGGTGGTATGCAGTCCGGTGGTATGCAGTCTGGTGGTATGCAGTCTGGTGGTATGCAGTCCGGTGGTATGCAGTCTGGTGGTATGCAGTCTGGTGGTATGCAGTCTGGTGGTATGCAGTCTGGTGGTATGCAGTCTGGTGGTATGCAGTCTGGTGGTATGCAGTCTGGTGGTATGCAGTCTGGTGGTATGCAGTCTGGTGGTATGCAGTCTGGTGGTATGCAGTCTGGTGGCATGCAGTCTGGTGGTATGCAGTCTGGTGGTATGCAGTCCGGTGGTATGCAGTCTGGTGGTATGCAGTCTGGTGGTATGCAGTCTGGTGGTATGCAGTCTGGTGGTATGCAGTCTGGTGGTATGCAGTCTGGTGGTATGCAGTCTGGTGGTATGCAGTCTGGTGGTATGCAGTCCGGTGGTATGCAGTCTGGTGGTATGCAGTCTGGTGGTATGCAGCCTGGTGGTATGCAGTCCGGTGGTATGCAGTCTGGTGGTATGCAGTCTGGTGGTATGCAGTCTGGTGGTATGCAGTCTGGTGGTATGCAGTCTGGTGGTGCAGTCTGGTGGTGCAGTCTGGTGGTATGCAGTCTGGTGGTATGCAGTCTGGTGGTATGCAGTCTGGTGGTATGCAGTCTGGTGGCATGCAGTCTGGTGGTATGCAGTCTGGTGGTATGCAGTCTGGTGGTATGCAGTCCGGTGGTATGCAGTCTGGTGGTATGCAGTCTGGTGGTATGCAGTCTGGTGGTATGCAGTCTGGTGGTATGCAGTCTGGTGGTATGCAGTCTGGTGGTATGCAGTCCGGTGGTATGCAGTCTGGTGGTATGCAGTCTGGTGGTATGCAGCCTGGTGGTATGCAGTCCGGTGGTATGCAGTCTGGTGGTATGCAGTCTGGTGGTATGCAGTCTGGTGGTATGCAGTCTGGTGGTATGCAGTCTGGTGGTGCAGTCTGGTGGTGCAGTCTGGTGGTATGCAGTCTGGCGGTATGCAGTCTGGTGGTATGCAGTCTGGTGGTATGCAGTCTGGTGGTATGCAGTCTGGTGGTATGCAGTCTGGTGGTATGCAGTCTGGTGGTATGCAGTCTGGTGGTATGCAGTCTGGTGGTATGCAGTCTGGTGGTGCAGTCTGGTGGTGCAGTCTGGTGGTATGCAGTCTGGTGGTATGCAGTCTGGTGGTATGCAGTCTGGTGGTGCAGTCTGGTGGTGCAGTCTGGTGGTGCAGTCTGGTGGTATGCAGTCTGGTGGTATGCAGTCTGGTGGTATGCAGTCTGGTGGTATGCAGTCTGGTGGTATGCAGTCTGGTGGTGCAGTCTGGTGGTGCAGTCTGGTGGTATGCAGCCTGGTGGTATGCAGTCTGGTGGTATGCAGTCTGGTGGTATGCAGTCTGGTGGTGCAGTCTGGTGGTGCAGTCTGGTGGTATGCAGCCTGGTGGTATGCAGTCTGGTGGTATGCAGTCAGGTGGTATGCAGTCTGGTGGTGCAGTCTGGTGGTGCAGTCTGGTGGTGCAGTCTGGTGGTACAGTCTGGTGGTATGCAGTCTGGTGGTGCAGTCTGGTGGTGCAGTCTGGTGGTGCAGTCTGGTGGTGCAGTCTGGTGGTGCAGTCTGGCGGTGCAGTCTGGTGGTATGCAGTCTGGTGGTATGCAGTCTGGTGGTATGCAGTCTGGTGGTATGCAGTCTGGTGGTATGCAGTCTGGTGGTATGCAGTCTGGTGGTATGCAGTCTGGTGGTATGCAGTCTGGTGATATGCAGTCTGGTGGTGCAGTCTGGTGGTATGCAGTCTGGTGGTATGCAGTCTGGTGGTATGCAGTCTGGTGGTGCAATCTGGTAGTATGCAGTCTGGTGGTATGCAGTCTGGTGGTATGCAGTCTGGTGGTATGCAGTCTGGTGGTATGCAGTCTGGTGGTATGCAGCCTGGTGGTATGCAGTCTGGTGGTATGCAGTCTGGTGGTATGCAGTCTGGTGGTATGCAGTCTGGTGGTATGCAGTCTGGTGGTATGCAGTCTGGTGGTATGCAGTCTGGTGGTATGCAGTCTGGTGGTGCAGTCTGGTGGTACAGTCTGGTGGTGCAGTCTGGTGGTGCAGTCTGGTGGTACAATCTGGCGGTGCAGTCTGGTGGTGCAGTCTGGTGGTGCAGTCTGGTGGTATGCAGTCTGGCGGTATGCAGTCTGGCGGTGTAGCCTGGCGGTATGCAGTCTGGCGGTGCAGTCTGGTGAGGCGGCCGCCGGGAAGCACCCCGGCGGACGTGTCAGATCAGCGACCGATCGGCAGCGACTGGCGATACACTGCTAATCACCTCGTTACGGGGTTACGAGGTGCACTGCTAATCACCTCGTGACGGGGTTACGAGGTGCACTGATAATCACCTCGTTACGGGGTTACGAGGTGCACTGCTAATCACCTCGTTACGGGGTTACGAGGTGCACTGCTAATCACCTCGTTACGGGGTTACGGCCATGCACTGATAATCACCTCGTTACGGGGTTACGAGGTGCACTGCTAATCACCTCGTTACGGGGTTACGGCCATGCACTGATAATCACCTCGTTACGGGGTTACGAGGTGCACTGCTAATCACCTCGTTACGGGGTTACGAGGTGCACTGCTAATCACCTCGTTACGGGGTTACGAGGTACACTGCTAATCACCTCGTTACGGGGTTACGAGGTGCACTGCTAATCACCTCGTTACGGGGTTACGAGGTGCACTGCTAATCACCTCGTTACGGGGTTACGGCACTGCTAATCACCTCGTTACGGGGTTACGAGGTGCACTGCTAATCACCTCGTTACGGGGTTACGGCCATGCACTGATAATCACCTCGTTACGGGGTTACGAGGTGCACTGCTAATCACCTCGTTACGGGGTTACGGCCATGCACTGATAATCACCTCGTTACGGGGTTACGAGGTGCACTGCTAATCACCTCGTTACGGGGTTACGGCCATGCACTGATAATCACCTCGTTACGGGGTTACGAGGTGCACTGCTAATCACCTCGTTACGGGGTTACGGCACTGCTAATCACCTCGTTACGGGCTTACGAGGTGCACTGCTAATCACCTCGTTACGGGGTTACGGCCACCCAATGGGCGAATCAAAGCTGCAGCGGCAGATCGATCGGGCGCCCTCGCGAGTCGCGTGCCCGGCCGCTCCTCACTAAATCAGTCAGCGCTGGCGCACGCGCTGCTGGCCCCGAGTTGACCCAGTCTGCGGTGTAGTTTAGACAGGCATCAGACGGGCGTTGGAAAAGCGACATTCATTACGTGACTGTCAGATAGTGTGGATTATACCTATTAAAATCAGGCTTACAGTGCTCACGGAAATTTGCAAACAAATTATTTTTGCATATTTTATCCAAGACTTCTGTCTGGGGTTAATATTTTGAGGTTAAGCACACTCTTTCGCTGCTCATAAACCCGTCTTTTATTGTAGGTATTGTTAGTTACCTAAAATAGTTAGTTAGTTAGTTTTATTGTAGTTAGTTAGGCCTTAACCCGGCATTGACTGGGGTCTCAGCCGAACACCATTGACTGGGGGGGAGGGGGGCGTTAAACGCGCCCCTGGTTATCTTCCGAACCAATAATCCCAGCGAGACGCACAAGGCGGCATTTGAAAACTCTTAATCAGACAAATCTAAAGCATACTCAAAGATTTCAAAGTGAGGTCAAATGTTAGGTCACGGTCAGGTCAAGTGTCACAATCGACGTATTTCAGTTTATGAGCCATAGTTTCCACCCAAAGCCTTCAATTGCAACCATTTTCACACAAAGTGCTGTCAAAAGTATGATACACAACCCGTATGAGCTAAAGTGAGATTTTTTAGCAAAAGTCAAGGTCAAGATCAGGTCACAAAAGGTCACTATGCGCAACATATCTACGAAAATCATGCAACACATGTTTTATAGGTTTTGTCCACGTTGAATTCGATAATGATAGTCATTTTACCACCTGAATTCATTTGCGTGAAGTTAGTGTCAAGTTCAGGTCAAGTTCAGGTCACTGAAGGTAAAAATTTGAAATTGATAAATCTAAAGGAAAAAAGCTTGTTGCTAGATTTGGTTTGTCTCAGAAATACAGTGCTGGTATTTATTTGTCCGCATCTGGTCAATAAAAGCAAGAAAACGCAATTTCACAGATGACGTCATAAGTTACCCATACTTTATATGCCATAAGTCAGTCAAAATGGTTATATCATTTTGAAATGGGGTGTGGTAGTTGCCCATATGTAGTTCTCTGACATATATGCCGTTTTAATATTTTCGAAAAAAAACAAATATGTTGTGGGCATTTTTCCCAAATATCGTTTATTTTCTTATTTTGGGGGTTACAAACCAAAATTTCCAAAAAATCCGAGATAGCCATGTTGTAGCCCTTGCCATTGTGACGCAATCTTATGACATTTTTGCATTGCATTTGCTCAAAATATGGCATTTGTACGGTCTGTTAAAGTTTTGCTGATTTTGATGTAAAACTCGTATGTAATGACGTCACTAAATTCACTATAACTCGAAATTGTTTCGCCAAAATTACGTAAACGTGATTTAGAAGGAGGCACCCGAGGTTTCACGTTGATGGCTTTATTGTTTTTTTTTAGCTATTACGGAAATTAATCAGGGAGAGGGGGCGACCCCCCCCCCCCCCCCCCCCCAGTCAATGGCGGGTTAAGGGAAATATTAGACCATTTCCACTGAATTTTAGTCGATCACTCGTATTGATACAAAAGGGTAAATAATGTCCGGTTGAAAATAATATCGTCGTTCGTTTTGCTAGCTCACGTCCACAGCCAGCGTCAAGCTCTAAAGGTAGACTGTGCCGCATTGCATATTATGGGCGTGCGGACTGCTGCACTGAACATGTACTTGAAAGCATCCGGCACTGTCTTGAGCTCTGCCGGCCATCGTCGCTGCAGACTGCGGCCGGATATCCGTGCCCTGGAGTCTGCCGACACGGACACGGCCGGCACAGAGAAGTCGCGGCTCGAGGAGAAGCAGCGCCGAGCCAGCAAGACGCGCACCAAACGCAAGCAGGCCTGGACGCCGCGGTAAGTGACGCATGCTGCAGGCGACAGCGACAGCTCTGCTGAGATGGGTCACGCCAGGCCTTCGGAGCATTGGACTGGAGCAGGACCTAACAGGCACACGGGCCACGCATGATGGAACTGCTCGGGTAGCCGTTGCAGTGTCGATCCAGATCAGCATGAGATTGTTCATTGTCGTGGGCCGGTGTTCTATGGCCTTGGGTTGGTTTGTTCTTGATAGCCCCTAGCTGTAAATGAATTTCACGTCATGCTTAAAGATTGAAAATGCTGATTAGTTTCGTGGAATACAAGTGGGTTTTGACGTGCGGCGACAATATATTTCAGATTACGCAGAGTTTGTAATATGTCTAGTGGGAGTTTGTGCGTGTGTGTGTTTGTACGTGTGTCTGCGCGTGTGTTTGTGTTTGTTTGTCCGTGTGTTTGTGCGTGTGCGTGTGCGTGTGCGTGTGCGTGTGCGTGTGCGTGTGCGTGTGCGTGTGCGTGTGTGTGCGTGTGAGTTTAAAAAAGTGACAATTTGCACTCATTCCAACATTGCAGGTACTTTCAGCTTTACAAGAGTGCTGAGACCAATCTGGAAGACTGGACGTATCTGAACAACTTCTGGGAAGAGAAGAGAACGACAGACGTCGACATATTCTAGCGAAGAACAGCCCCTGCATCTCCCTTTTAGAAGATGAAAATGATCACGGTGCACGGTCCATGCACTGTGTATTGTTGGTGGCTGCTTAGACCGCGGTATAGTGCATTGTTGTCTCAGTGTAGTGAAGTGTGTAGTGTTTGACATAGTGACCAGCTTGGTATCGTGGTGTACCTACTGCGTTGTGCACCTCTCGGCGTTGTAAATTTGTATCCAAGCGTTCTGGAGTTTGTTTATTCTGGAGTTTGGCTTCACAGCGCTTTGCAGTTGGTGACTGGGCTTTAGGACGATGTTTAGTCCCTCTGTGAGACTGTTCCTGAACACTTTTTGTTTTAACTTAGGACTACGGAACATCAAAAATAAGGATATTGTGATTTATGAAGTATTTTTGCTTACTCAATACGTACTGTAGGGTTTGTATATACGGCACTGGGACCACCGCACTGAAGGTAAGCTCACACGTGTGCCGGTCACACGGACTACGGTCACAACGGCAACGCATGGTGTCTGTCCCTCTATTGATGTGATCATATCAACATGGAACATGGCCGTGGTTGACTGGGAGGTATTGTCTATTGGCGAGTGCTGAAATGTAGCACTGTACGGGAGCGGATCAAGGGGAGAAACGAGGTCATGTCCCCTCCAAAATAGTGAAATTTGCCAAAATGGACAATTGTACTGGTTTTCATGAACACCTATCCATCTTTAGCTATGGCAAGCAGGGGAAATCTGATTAGTTGTTTGGATTGGGTCGAACCATTTGGGATTTTGTTCTTCAAACCATCTCTTTTGCCGCTCTGGGCCCGCTGCGCAGTGACACTGTAATCGAAGGCAAAGAAACGTATAGGTTTTCTGTCTTACTTGAAGTTCAATGTAGCTGTAGCCATTTCCCTTGACAAATTATCAGGATACCTGTAGTCCGTCATATTTGCGACCAATAACCTTTCCATTGACCACTAGGGGCTTGTATTTGCAATAGGATTATGCAATAAGGTAATACATTGGAAGGTTTTCACAACCTTGGCAAGATGCAGCAAAATGACAGTCACACTATTCTGATGGGTTGAAAAGAGCATTGTATGTGCAGGCAAATGTGAATGAATGAATACTTAAAGGGACATTCTTACCTTTCTGAAAAATTGCAAATATACGCCGGTTGTAGTGAAAAATATGAAGTAAGTGCTGCTTAAAACGATCACGATATTGTTTTCTCGAAAATGTCACTTAACTTTATACAAAATAAGTTTCGAAATTTGGAATGATGACGTAATTATTGAGCAATAGAGAAAACCTTTATGCTGACAAATGATATGGCACAATGTTTTGAGACACTTCTTGCGACTTGAATACAAACAAGTATTTTCTTATCACGAGTTTCGAAAATAAGCGCTTTCGAGAAGAAAAAAATGAAACGAAAATCACAGCATAATTATGTATATATTGATAGGAAAATAGGGACCTGTTGGTAAATGCAATATCATGATCATAGAAAACCAAAACAAACCAGACCCTCAAGGTTTATCTCTAAACAGGTACACACGGCGTGACGAGAGATGACGTCATCGGAACAAAACTACCAAATAAGGGTGGGCCCTACCTTACTAAGGCCCAAACTTAACTATCAAACTTGAATTTCTCTAAGACCAGATAACTGCAATTGGTTTAAATTATATCTTCCTAAATTGAACTACATAGCCACTAACCTGGCGATCTCAAGTATCAACTCAAAACTAATGTTAAGGTGGGAATGTCCCTTTAAGCAAATATCGTATGAGATGTCTCGTGATCACATGTGAAACACAGGTAGATGCATCTACTTCTAAAAGCCCATCTTACTTCTAAATGTGAACTTCGTGAAATGGAATTGGTAACATTACTATTGCTACTTGCGAAACATCTGTCATATTTAACTTAAATAGCCAACGGCATGAATGTTTCCCCACATAGGGAGAAGACGGCACAAATGCCATGCTAACAAGTAGCAATGCTAAACAAAGTTCAATTAAAAATGATGGGGTCTAGCGGATATAAGCAATTAGATTTCCACTTGAATTTGACGATCAAAGTACTGACCAAATGGCAGCCTATAGATATATGTCAACATACCAGGTAAAGGATATTGAATGAACTTATTTAGACGAAAATGTTGTTAAGAGGTTGAGGACTTCAAGGAGTATCATTTGTAATATGTTGGGAGCCATTTTGTCTATCTCGACTCAAATCCAATGTTAGTATGTGATGGTTACCTTGATATATGTAGTTGCATTTAACAACAAAAAAATAATTCAAGGCAGAATGATTCTCATTCTGTGAATGATTCTCAATGAATGAAATCATCTCAAAATACTCGAACGCAATAAACCGAACTCATTACCTGACAGATCTGAACAGTGACCCAGTGACGTGGTGGGCAGTATGACAGTGCTGTCGGCGAGCGCCATGTTGAGTGGTGGCTGTACACTGTACGTGCAGCTGTCACGCGTCGAAATGTGTGTTAAAGGGAATAGGTCACCTTGAAAGTTGTCTTGAAATTCAACCATACGGTGCATCTTGAGCTCAAAACTACGAATATGACTTTCGTTTGGACAACTGATGGATATATGTGGAGAAAGAAGTAAGTTTCTCTTTGCATTTCACGAGAAATCGTACGACAGCAGCTAGCGTTCTGGCTCCGCCTGACGCCAAGTACAGTCTCTGACAAGGGGCCGCCGCGCCGCCCGGGCGGCTGAGCGGATATTAACGAGGCGTCGTGATCAGAGACTACGTGCCAGAGAGTGTACCTGCCTCCGGCGGCGAACGTTCATGTCCCGATCGTGGCCCGGAATAGCGGACATGAAACCGGGTCAACTAGTCCTGTGTAGAAATTACTTAACGCAGGGTGGTAATTCTTGTACCACAACCCATTTTTAGATCTGCTCTACAAACCTGCTATCTCAGTCCAAAATCCCATGTTAAGGGTGAGCTATTCCCTTTAAGTGGTCGCTGTAAAGTGTAAAGTGGCGAGGGCTATATCGCGCGCATCTGGTAACCGACTGTGCAGCGGCCAGTTGTTTGTAACCGGACAATACGACAGCGAGCTTGACTGCCTGGTCATATAGTTTGTGTGATGTGTCGACTCTTGCCGCTCTATACCCTGGTATATTTCACTGTTGTGAACCGATACACTTCCCTTTGTCTGCGATGTTGCACATGAGGTCGAAACGCTAAAATGCTTCGTTGTGAGCTTCCTATCGCGTTTAGTTAGTTTTGAATCAGACTGCAACCTCAAAAGTTATATTTGGGGGATAACTATAATAGTGAACTGCCACGTCAGTAGCAAGAAATTGACGTTTAAAACATTTCTATAAACCGGAAGCTTAATGTGATGTTCTCTCACATTTTGAGAAAATATGATTTGCCTTTGCACTAGAACAAAATACCAAGAGCATACATGTATAATTATGTATTGCACGATAAGCTCAAAGGAAGTCGAAAAAAAGCACTGTTTCTAGAATCTGTATTGCTTGTTTACCACTGTGTGTAGAGATTACGTACCACAAACTAGGTCTTTCTCCGGAGAAGCTCAAACCTGATTTCTGTGGGTGCTCATGTGACGTTGCAATACAAATTCCAGCAGACTGGCCTCAATCACCCCATGTGTATTGCATATCCCTCACAACAGTCACGGCTGAACGAATCACACGCGGAGGAGGAGATACGTGTGGGAGCGAGCTGTCAGCTGGCCGGGTCTCTCGTCTTGCTCGGGAGCGTGCTCAGATGTTGCACGACTTCACCAGCCGACCGGGTCTCTCGTCTTGCTCGGGAGCGTGCTCATATGTTGCAGGACTTGCCGCAGGTGGAGTACGGAGAGAGCACGTTGTTGCCGGTTAGAGGAGGGCAGCCGACCAGGATCCTGCCGGCACACAGCAGCGGTTGTTTAACATGCTTCTTGCTTTAAAATTTACCACTTATATCAGGGAGGATCAAATGCATGCGTATGGTTGAAACATTAGCTTAGCCATGAGACCCGTTCTCGCACCGGTGCCGTTGCTGCAGATCCTGCGAGGCCAGCCGCTGGCAGAAGTCGTCCTGGTACTGTGTAATGGTGCCGCCCAGGCTGCCGAACTCTGCCACCCGGTCCAGAATGTGGGCCGACGCGCACATGTCCGCCATGAAGCGCTGGTAGTAGCTCTGCTTCTCCGCTGTGAACGCCGGCCAGCCAGCCGGGAATAATCAAATTACGTCGGCTTCCGCTACCACTGTCTCCACTCCCCACTTAGTCTGTGAAGAGCAATAGGCTCCATTCTACTTCAGCATCAAGAGCGCGGAAATCTTCCTACACGATTGCGACATTTTTTTTAGTTCATGCTAACGATAGTACACACAGGTATTGACTCAATAGCGTGCCCAGGATTCACTCCAGAAGGGGGCAATTTTTTCTCAGGGGGGCATAAAGCACCCCCATAAAAAAAACTCACCGGATTTGGCCCACTATATTTTAAAAGGGCATATTTTCACCATTTGTCTCTAAAAAGAAAATTTGTTCGACCAAAGGGGACACGTACAGACTTTCGGGGGGGGGGAATTGTCCCGTTTGCCCCCCCCCCCCCCCCCCCCCCCACACACACACACACACGTGTGTGTACGCCTATGTATTGACTTAGTGTAGGTAAGGTTCCGAGAGTCGCCAGTCGAAAGTTTCTCAAACTCAACTCCTTTTGAAATGTTTGTCTTAAAGAACACATTAAAATACGTCGTAATCATGTATTTCTGTTTCGCCATTGTTTTCATCTCTGCTCGACACCTACCTCGTTTGGCTATGGTGGCGGGCCCGTGCGGGCTCTTAAAGTCATACCGGGTGACAGACTCGCTCCAGGCGGGGCTATGCACCGGATCCAGGTTACTGCGCCGAGGTGGACAGACGGGCCCCAGACGGTCCTCGTCCATCTGCGGTACGAACAGAGTTATACAGTGTCTTCATAACCGACGGACCGGCATGGCCATTTATCCGTAAGGTGCTTAATCCATAGGACATTCATCCGTAGGTATCCATAGGCGCGTGCAAAAATCATTTGATATGTGACTGGAGACACAAACATGCAAAAGTCTGGCAACATTTGGTTCACGAGAAGTGCAAGCAATACAAATGCATATTATAACAGTTTGTGTGGATTTTTTTCAGACTGAACATTGAGCCGATGGTTGTATCCAAGATTATGTATCCACATTTTTCAGTCCCGCATTGCCTACATATAATACGTAAACTGCAGTAATGCTTTCAACCACCATTTAGTCAGCCTTCCTCTTCGATTGACAGCCAGCTGGTAGCTACGTTTGACCAGGCCAACCACCAACCAACAGTCAGGCGGACCGAGAAACCCTAACAAAGCAGCAGAGTGAGTCAGCCTTATCGAGCCCATTACTGACGGTATACGCCGCACGGCGAGGCCGGCACGCTCGCCACCGACCCACCTAAACGGGCCAGTCAATAATCGATACCCACACCACGTAGGTATCGCACCAACCATGCAGTGACAATTAATAATCCTTCTAAGGTCGCTACAAAAGGCACGTTGACTTTCTTCGCCTGCAACATCACGGTAAAATGCTAAATGTTGCCAAAAGGTAAGGGTAATGCTTCCCAGGACGCAGTGGGGAGCAGGTAGTTGCTGATTTCACCACTCACCAGTGACAACGTCTGCCTTCCTTTATATTAACTCTGATACTGACTTGAAGTGCCGAAGAGTCACATGTAGTCCACATTGTGGCCTTTATATATATGTTATTTCGCCCACAATTGCTCGAGATGTCAGATTTCGGAGGAACGATATGCTGATTGATTGTGCTTGAGACCATTTTATGATGTGGATGCTTCTTTAACGTATTTGTTGTATCTCACATACACTAAGTTCAATAATAATACAAATAGTATAACATAACCAGTAAAACGCCTTTTTGGGGCGATGACCGAGCGGGCGCGCACTGGTAAAGCTAAAACAGGTTTGAAATATGAGAAGGCACGAGAGCACACGTGGTAGTAACACATAGTCATTTTAGTCCTTTTAGTTCTCCATAAAAATTGTCAGGCCTCCATACATGCCAACATAAAAATTAAGTTGTATTAAATTGTACATGATCTCCTTTCTCGAATCCACCAAAATGGAGTACGTCCTTATCGGCTGCATGCTTCAGCGTATAAAAGCGAATACTTAGATAAATCAAATCATTTTTGATTACAAAAAAAATATTTTAAGTAAACAGGGATGATCAATAACATGACAGTAATGTTTATTTTATATATAAAAAGCGAGACAATAAGGAATTAGCTTTCACCGTATATAAATGTTATATTAATCTGATCTGAATGTATCAGAATATTAATATGAATATTAATGCTAATCTGAATCTGACGATGCCGTAACGGTGAAAGCTAATTCCTTATTGTCTCGCCTTTTATATATGAAATACACATTACTGCCATGTTATTGGGGAGGGCTCAGGACCGGAGTAAAAATGGGGGTAATGGTGCTGCGCCGCAAACTGATACCGCAATGGGCTTTGCAACACCGATTTTTAGGACGGTACCATTGAGTGATTGACTGATTGGGGTCTCGGGTTGTTTTTGTCGCCTTACTATATATGTATGTGTGACGCCCAATAAAAATGATGATGATGATGATTGATCATCCCTGTTTACTCATTCTCATTCATCATGGCAAAAATAACCATCAAACACATTACAAATTATTTTGGTTCATTTCGACGTCTGCGAGTGCCACGCGCTGTGGTACCACCCCTATCAGAACGCGCTATAACAAAATCATAATTGATTTAATGGTACTATCCAATGGTGAAAACCCGATATCAATCGGAGCAGTGGTTGCCAAGTTATTAGCTTCCGAAAAGCGTCTGTATGGCCGGGTCGGGCCGGGTCAAATGTAATTGTGTCCAATAAGTTGACGAGAAACCTCACGGGCACTTCGCGCCCGCTCGGTAATCGTCCCGGCCTAAAGTTCGCACGGTCGGGGTCGGCCTAAAGGTCCTGCACGGTTTCCTCTACATCTCACACATGTCACTGACACATCATCGGCGGCTGCCGGGCGGCGGCGGCGGCGGCGGCAGCCTGACAGAGCTGGTGGCCAGACGCGCCTACAGACGCACATACATATACAGACCGCACGCCGTATCGGCTAATCACGCTCACTTCATTTACTCTGTGAGAATCCGCCACCGGCGCTATCGAACGGCAGTGGGGAGCCGGGACGGGGTCACCCTGGAGCGGGGCTCAGGACGGGATGGCACCGGCCTGGGGCGGAGCTCAGGACGGGATGGGATCACCCTGGGACGGGGATCAGGACGGGATGGGATCACCCTGGGGCGGGGATCAGGACGGGATGGGATCACCCTGGGGCGGGGCTCAAGACGGGATGGGATCACCCTGGGGCGGGGCTCAGGACGGGATGGGATCACCCTGGGGCGGGGATCAGGACGGGATGGGGTCACCCTGGGGCGGGACTCAAGACGGGATGGGGTCACCCTGGGGCGGGACTCAGGACGGGATGGGGTCACCCTGGGGCGGGACTCAGGACGGGATGGGGTCACCCTGGGGCGGGACTCAGGACGGGATGGGACCGACCTGGGGCGGGGTAAGACTAGTCGGAGGTGGGGCTCAAGGGTGGGACTCAGGATAAGGCAGGGATGGGGCTCAGACCAAGGCAAGGGCAGGGTTCAGGTCAGGACATTGACAGAGTTCAGTCCAGGATGATGTCGGGGTTCAGGTCTGGCTGTGGTGGGGTCAGGCGGGGTCAGGGTCGGGGTTCAGGTCCGCCTGTGGTGGGTTCAGGTCCGGCTGTGGTGGGGTCAGGCCAGGGTGATGTCGGGATTCAGGTCTGGCTGTGGTGGGGTCAGGCGGGGGCAGGGTCGGGGTTCAGGTCCGCCTGTGGTGGGTTCAGGTCTGGCTGTGGTGTGGTCAGGCCAGGGTGATGTCGGGGTTCAGGTCTGGCTGTGGTGGGGTCAGGCGGGGGCAGGGTCGGGGTTCAGGTCCGGCAGTGGTCGGGGTTCAGGTCTGGCTGTGGTGGGGTCAGGCCAGGGTGATGTCGGGGTTCAGGTCTGGCTGTGGTGGGGTCAGGCGGGGGCAGGGTCGGAGTTCAGGTCCGGCAGTGGTCGGGGTTCAGGTCTGGCTGTGGTGGGGTCAGGCGGGGGCAGGGTCGGGGTTCAGGTCCGCCTGTGGTGGGTTCAGGTCCGGCTGTGGTGGGGTCAGGCCAGGGTGATGTCGGGGTTCAGGTCTGGCTGTGGTGGGGTCAGGCGGGGGCAGGGTCGGGGTTCAGATCCGGCTGTGGTGTGGTCAGGCCAGGGTAGGGTCGGGGTTCAAGCCAGGGCGGGGTCTGGGTTCAGGTCCGGCTGTGGTGGGGTCAGGCCAGGGTAGGGTCGGGGTTCAAGCCAGGGCGGGGTCTGGGTTCAGGTCCGGCTGTGGTGGGGTCAGGCCAGGGTAAGGTCGGGTTCCAAGCCAGGGCGGGGTCTGTGTTCAGGTCCGGCTGTGGTGGAGTCAGGCCGGGGTAGGGTCGGGGTTCAGGCCAGGGCGGGGTCTGGATTCAGGTCCGCCTGTGGTGGGGTCAGGCTGTAGTTGGTCTAGACCGGGCCAGAGGTAGACGGGAGGCGGCAGAGCGGCCAGCTGCACTGCCCCTACGCAGTTTGTATTTGGCAATATTTTTTTTAATAATAAATTTTGTCCGAATGTCTTGTATGGATGGATTTCCGAGATCAGGACCCGCGCTAAGCAGAGCTTGTTGCGCAGGTCCTAACCTTACCACCCGGTCGCGCAATTCCTGTTGGCCGGCAGAATTTAGAGACGAAAGTTTTACGTGCCCGACATACCTGGACACGGTCCGCCCCGCCCTCTGACGTCACCTGACCTTGAGTGCGACCGCTGCCACCGGCCACAGGCCATCCCAGTGAGGAGCAAATAGCGAGCGCCGAAGCGACGAAGCGAATATAGCAAACTAACAAATAACGTACTGGTCTGGGTGTGAGGGGCACCAGCTGGTTGTCGCCCAGGCAGGGAGAGCAGCGCGGGTCGTTCTCTCGGCTGCTGTCCGTGTACATTCCGATGACGGTGTGGAGGGGCGGACCGTCGTCACCGGCGGCGGGCCGGCCGGCGCACTGACCGCTGTTACACTGCTGAGAGGGCTTGGAGTCGCCACACCACCGCTGCCGACCACCGCCGGCAGTCACCCGGTCACTCCAGGATCAACAGACGCCGCGGGAAGCCGACATGCCAGATGGGTGGTGCTGACAGGCGTGATACGGAACTGATCTAGTCGCGTCTTTAAGCTGACAGCCACAGGGTGTAACCTAGCATTCATATGTCGAACAATGTATACTTGATATGTACAACGCGTGTACAAATAAGAAGTTACATTTGGAAATAAATAACGGAACACTACTATTTTCACGTAAACCCTACATGAAATAAGGTTAATTGGTTAACTACAGTTTAAGATCTGAATTTAACTGAGATTGAAAATGACGGAGACCTGTCGAACGGCTCCTGTCTGTCCGGTCACTCACGCAGAGCACGGTTTTCCAAGGCTCTCGGTAGCCCTGCGTACTGGGATAGTTTATCCTCAGTCCGACCGGAGGCCTGTAGTCGCGGTGGCTGGCCGAGATTTTGTACAGAGACGTGAGAGCGGTGCCGGTCGGCTCGCCTATCTCTGTACGCGTGTAAACCCGGCCGTCCAGACACTGAAACGCCACACAGACAGACAGACAGAGCTGCTATCAGCCGAATGGTACCGGCCTCGCGACGGAACGGATAGAGTCGCCACCATCGGGGCGGCTGACAGGAACGGCTCTGGGTCTGGCTTTGGCTGAGTTTATACCTTTTTGATTCAGCGGCAATTTATATTCGTACGTTCGTTATGTGATACGCTCACGTTTCAATGCGCTTCGTCTTCTTCCACGACTGTAAATGTCATAGCCGTGCTGAGAATTCAATGCTTAGTTGCGTTTGATCCTGGACTTGTACTGTACGCAGACCAATTGTACAAGAGACCTTCCATAGATGTAATACAAATGCCTCTCGACAGTTGCAGTACTAATTGTCAAAGTTTATCTAACGGCAATCAGACGGAAAAACTGTAGAAAGCGTTTGGTATGCTTTGTGTTCCTAGGCGGCATCATCTCCATGAAATGTTTTTGCTGGGATAGTGTTTCACACGGAATAGATAGAATGGCCAGTCACACATACCACCATGGTCTGCCAGTCACACAGACCACCATGGTCTGCCAGTCACACAGACCACCATGGTCTGCCAGTCACACATACCACCATGGTATGCCAGTCACACAGACCACAATGGTCTGCCAGTCACACAGACCACCATGGTCTGCCAGTCACACAGACCACCATGGTCTGACAGTCACACAGACCACCATGGTCTGCCAGTCACACAGACCACCATGGTCTGCCAGTCACACAGACCACCATGGTCTGCCAGCCCCTGTAGTTGGCGTGGAACAGCTTATTGTAGCTACACTTCCCACCGCCAGCACAGTGTTGCAGACAGACGTTCCAGCTCACCGCAGTACATTGTGATGCATCAGGCAGTCCGTCTCGCCTGGAGGGCGTATCAACGGGCCTCATGCATGCTAATAGAATATTATGATAACCCTCGCGGCGTGGAAGTGACCCTTGGCCTTGTTTGTTATCAGATTGAAGTAACAAAGATAGAAATGCGATTTTGAGAATCCGGATTCCTAATCCACTTAAACAATGGATACGCTTAAATAATTTGTATACGGATCAACCAGATCCATCCAATATATGTGTTTCTGAGCTTATAATTTTAGATATTAGCCGTTTTCACGAAGGATTATTGCGTTGAAAATATTCTGAACAGTTTCTGAATGGTTTTACAAAGTTTTGGCATAAAAGTCTTAGTATATTATACATTCCAAGAAATACATTACTGATGTAGGCGATATTATCACTATTCAATAGTTCTGGAAACATGTATTGAGCTCATAGCAAGTCCATGACAAAATTTACCGTTTTTAAAGAAAATATGCGTCTGGAGTCCATTCGTTCAGTTTAACATACCGTCATACTATATCTGGCAGCGTGATTGAAGAGCGCCATCTCTCGAACAGTTGCTAATTACATAGAGGGCTGGTGATACCTGTTGCAGTTCACCCGCGCCCTCTCGTACCCCGTTCCTAGTCAACCCGTTCCCGTACCCCGCTCTCGTACCCCGTGACTTTAGCAAGACCTTAGCCACGATGTCCCAAGAGGATATGTGGTTTGACCGTTACAAAAATAACTTGCATCATAAGCGTCAGACACGCCACAGAATCTTTCTGAATCTTTCTGAAAAGTTTTGAAAAGTTTCAGTCGGTGGAGATCAGCAACTAACCTATCAATTCTTATCTTGCTTATTACCACCAAACCGTAATTTTGTCAACATATTATATTCTTACCAACATATTGCAAAATTCTGAGGGACATTTCTAGCCAAAATCGCATGTAAAAGTTGAGTAGTTAAGGAGTGGATCGTCGAAACCTTTCAAAACATTTTAAAAAGTTTTAGAGTTTCGCACAATAATCCTTCGTGAAAAGATCATTGCCAATAACTTTATATATGTTTTAATAGAACCAGTTCAACTTTATATCTAAACTGTTATATTTAATTTAGAAATACTATAATTATTCTGTATTTTCGAAGTGAGATCCTGCTTGATCCAGCATCCCGTTGTATCACAATTATTTTGCAATACTTAACCATATAGGACCTCGTAGGATCCAAGAAACGCTGTTAAATTTAATATAATAGTTCCAATGGAATCGTGGATTCACTGTTTGGATTAGCGTCAAGCTATATTAAGCGATTTGCATTTGTTGGCCCTGGACCTCTCCTCCCAGGTGAGACGCTCCTCGAAACGGAGCACGATTTCTGGCCCTGATATCGGATCAAACCATGTGTCGAAACAGGCAGTACACCGCCCTACCACCTTTCCTGTGCTGTCGCATTATACCTACAGTAACGCGGGTATCTCGGCGTAGCCCTCTGCTCAACTTACACCGCCTTTCCTTGCTCTATAAGGGGACAGGACATACACATGTGGTCATCTCACCGGTAACAGATTTGGAACCGATCGAGACTTTGGTGGCGCAAAGTCGGCATTTGTCGTCGACTGCCAGAACTTGACATCCGATATGACCTCCGCCCAGTCCTTGCAGTACGATAGATTGTGCGGAGGACGTGGGCAGCTCGGCTGAAACACATGAGCAAGAATATATAATAAATCATCGAATATTTTACTGATTAAATGAAGCAATTAAAGTATAATACTATTGGGCATTTTAATAACGCAACATTAAGGTAAAGCATTGCTATACATGACTGGTATATTAAATAGGTACATCCATATTCTATGGAATTATCATAAGCTGCAGTTTAATCATAGTGTGTCCAGCTGAAATTCTCATAATTTGCGCCATCTTTCGTATTTTCGTGGAATAGATTCGTTCTTTCAATTGCAATGTGAGTCCTGGTGAAATTAAGTTATTTGAGCGTCGATTACAGCTACTTACGTTTTGATCTGGACAATTGGAGTTTGTTGCTTGACTTGCGCGCACCGGTGTATAGCAAGGCATGCTGACAGTTAATGTAAAGTTAAAATTAATGTAACAGGTAATTTGTTTTTAAATTGCAAGAATTTAGCAAAGCACCGCTCTATGCTTCCAAAACCAAACAAAAAAAGTAACTTAGTAAAGCATCAAGCGGAACTTGCACTGCAATAATTTTATTTAGCCTCGTGAGTTTACTACATAAACACCACCGGCTGGAATATTCTCATTTGCAATACTTTCGAAAATATAAAGTATATAAACCACCAGCTGCATCCCAATATGACTTTAGCATCAGTTCTTTCAAGCTGAATAAATGTACCTCCTTGTGTAATGTATTCATACAAAAATATCGCACAGCCAAGTCCGACTGAATAATTTTACGTATAGTAGTTTGAAGACATGGCTGCCAAGACCATGGACGTTTTAACTTTTGCATTTAACAATGATGCTTCGTACAATTTTTGTCTTCAGTTAGAATCATATTTGAAACATTTTCAAAACAACTTAACGCGGCAGTATATCCATCAAAGATGAGCGTTATTGCCTGGCTTTGGTCCATTAGTGAGACAAAGGGACTAGACCGTCCGTTATAGGAGCCTACCCATTAACAGATGGTACAAGGCGCACAAAGATCTGTGTTTATGTTACCCCGCCGCTGGCGGCGACGGCGCCACGCTTCCTGAATGTGTTCTTAGCCCCAGTTTAGCGAATAGCAGCAGTGTTAAGTGCATGTCACCTGCATGACATTCGGCTTTGTTAAATGCCACAGCCTTATGAGACTTTTATTCACTTTGCGGTCGTCGTCTCGTCTGAAGATGGGCGAGGCCTGATAAAACTTGACTCGCACTTGCATAGGTTCGATAGCTTTTAGGACCCGGTTTAACGATTTGTAAACACACAAAACAACTTGGGATGCACAAATTCCAAACGATGAAATAATAAGAATGTGATCTACCAGTGAAATAGCGCGGATATGACATACAAATGCTTACAAGCATCGATTACCCATTCGATGTATAAAACAGTGGTGAAATGAATGTCCTTACGACATGGAAGCAGTTTTCTCGTAAGACAAAAGCTGGAAGAAATCAGTTGACAACTCAACTGGGAACTATGTCGGAGAATGACTTCGCCTGACAACAGACAAACAGGCAGTGTTTCGTCGCGCAGTTCCGGCGCTGGGACATCACTATGTCAATATTGTACTTGACTGAAGAATCACTCCCTGGGCTCTGAGCACCGTCACCAAAGTAGAATCGCTCCCTGGGCTCCGAGCACCCTCACCAGAGTAGAATCGCTCCCTGGGCTCCGAGCACCCTCACCAGAGTAGAATCGCGCCCTGGGCTCCGAGCACCCTCTCCAGAGTAGAATCGCTCCCTGAGCTGCGAGCACCCTCACCAGAGTAGAATCGCTCCCTGGTCCCCGAGCAACCTCACCAGAGTAGAATCGCTCCCTGGGCCTCGAGCACCCCCACCAGAGTAGAATCGCTCCTTGGGCCCGAGCACCCTCACCAGAGTAGAATCGCTCTCTGGGCCCCGAGCACCCTCACCAGAGTAGAATCGCTCCCTGAGCTCCGAACACCCTCATCAGAGTAGAATCGCTCCCTGGGCCTCGAGCACCCTCACCAGAGTAGAATCACTCCCTGGGCCCCGAGCACCCTCACCAGAGTAGAATCGCTCCCTGGGCCCCGAGCAACCTCACAGAGTAGAATCGCTCCCTGGGCCCCGAGCACCCTCACCAGAGTAGAATCGCTCCCTGGGCCCCGAGCAACCTCACAGAGTAGAATCGCTTCCGGGGCCCCGAGCACCCTCACCAGAGTAGAATCGCTCACTGGGCCCCGAGCACCCTCACCAGAGTAGAATCACTTCCTGGGCCCCGAGCACCCTCATCAGAGTAGAATCGCTTCCTGAGCTCCGAGAACCCTCACCAGAGTAGAATCGCTCCCTGGGCCCCGAGCAACCTCACCAGAGTAGAATCGCCCCCTGGGCCCCGAGCACCCTCACCACGGTAGAATCGCTCCCTGGGCACCAGAGTAGAATCGCTCCCTGGGCCCCGAGC
>JAXIVJ010011217.1:0-32500 GCA_036785665.1 Chirona hameri
ATTGAGGCCCAGGGCCCTGGTCCGGGCCCTTTCAGATTAAGCATATCATTATTTTCACAAAATTTGCAATAATTATCCTAGCATATTTACTTGTATACTATAAATGTGAAACAATGAGCCAACTATTCTAACCAAAAAACAAAAAGCCACAACCACAGCAACAGTGTGTTACTGTGTAAGTGAACTGTTGGTTACAATATTTTTTTTTGCTCTGATCTGAGTCTGTGCGACGCGCGCATTACTTCAAAATTGTCAGGCCCAGGCCCATCCAGAGCCCAGTGATTTCCTTAAAGTTGAGGCCCAGCCCAGGCCCAGCCCAGGCCCAGCCCAGCCCATGGCGAACTCTGCTTGCTAGATATACAGGTCACCGTCTCGATTCTAGGCATTGGAAAAAATTGTCGATGTTTCAATAAGGGGTCGAATACAATAACAATGGTGGACTATTCCCGGGCGGACACGAGGTCTTCCGTCAACTAGGGGGGGGGGGGGGGGAGCTACGTATGAGCGACCAGACCATACTCATGGGTTTCAGAGGCTTATTCCTCGCAACTACTGAGTTTATGTTCCTTAAAATGTGCATACAAAAATAATAATGCCGTAAAAATGGCATATTAAATTTATGAAATCATGCGTTACCGGGTTCAGGAGCGGCAAGCGCCGACGCACAACACTGTCTTCCTCCATGGTGGTGGTTGCCAACCTTCGGCCACGACCCACCGGCCTCGCGATCAGCCGACCCCGGCTGACCCGCCCAGTCTACGCACAAACACCTTCTTTCCGGCGAGCTATCTGTCCCAGAATGAGCAAATTGCCAAGTCCCATTGACAGTACGACATATTCTTCTGGAATGCGACACATTTGAACAATACCGCAGTCCAGTCCTCGGGTACACGTCATCGCACCAAGCCTCTCTGTCGCTTCCTTTACTCCTAGGGAACGATCATCCATCGCTGATAAAGCTTCTTTTTAACTTCCTTGATACATTCCAACCTACCTCACTAATATGATTCAGTTGATATGGTCTTGTGTGTATTATTCAGGAACACAATACAGATTCAACGAAATAATTTCTAGATTTTTTTCTTCTGAACCAGGCTAATTTAACTTACAGTTAAGCGGCCTCATTTAATGCACACGCACACGCACACGCACACGCACACGCACACGCACACGCACACGCACACGCACACGCACACGCACACGCACACGCACACGCACACGCACACGCACACGCACACGCACACGCACACGCGACCGCCTGCGGCTGGCGAAGAACGGCTACCGGGATCGCCGTCCCTGATATCTCCTGTTTAACTTAAGGCAAAGCTTGAAGTGCTCTCTCACATTATAAAATAACGCTTAAGAACAGCCTGCTTGGTTCCCGACTAGGGCCCTTCATGGAGCTGGAATCCCGTATGGGAATGGGAATGGGACGGGAATGTCTGGGAATGGGGCACATTTTTGGGAAATTAATGGTTTGGAACGGTTTTACGGGAGACTATATAATTTCGTCGCGACCCCCCCCCCCCCCCCAAACAAAGTAATAATAATGAGAAGAAGAAGAAGAAGAAGAAGAAGAAGAAGAAGAAGAAGAAGAAGAAGAAGAAGAAGAAGAAAACCTGAATTGAAACATTCTGATGTGCAGCATGATCACACAACACATTCTTAGCATAAAATAAGAGAGACATGCCAATTGCCAATGCCAAGGTTCCAGAAATGTGAGCTGGGAACAGTAGCGTACTCAGGATTCACTCCAGGAGGGGGATTTTTTTTTACCAGGGGGCATAAAGTACCACCACCAAAAAAAAAACTCACCGAATTTGGCCCACTATATTTTTTAAGGATATATTTTCACCATTTTTGTCTCTAAAAAATAATTTTAAAAAAATCGACCAAAGGGGGCGGGAAAGACCTTCAGGGGAGGGGGAGGGGGGGGGGGGGGGAATTGCCCCGTTTGCCCCCTTCCTTCTTGTGTACGCCTATGGCTGATAACCAGATTCAGTATCCCTACCAGGAATTGCGTGTGGATAGCATGTGGGGCCACTACGGCCGCAACAGGGCCCCATGCGGCCACAGTGACGCCCACACACAATGCTATGGCTATCCACACACAATTCCTGGTAGGGATGCCTACCTGAATTATTTAACCTTACAACCTGGTGGTACGCATAGATAACCAAGAAAATAGCTTATTCTGAAACTTGGTTGCAACCCAATACCAATGTACCAAAAAAAAAAAACATCACGTGGGCCCACTCCGGCCGCATGAGGTCCTTATTCGGCCAGTGGGTCCACATGCTATCCACACGCAATTCCTGGTTGGGATGAAGTCACTTACCCTGCCTAAATCCAGCAGCTGGTAGGTTTACCCAAGATTCATTTACTATAGATTACCTGCATACAAGTAAGCCCAAAAAACGCATGGAGTATGGACGGTCGTATCACTGTGAACTGTGAAATATGGCTCGCACTAAAAGCTGGAGTTTTCGCAGCAGTTGGGCGCCAGAGACCGTTAGTGAGCCAGGGTGTTATGACGCCGCAAGCAAATATTTAGGAACTAACGCTAAATATGTATTTGTTTATAAATCAATAAATAAATAAATAAATATTTAGCGTTAAATATTTAACTGGTGCCATTTGCTTGCGACTTCATAACACCCTGGCTCACTGCTTCCTGGCGGCCAACTGCTGCGAAAACTCTAGCTTTTAGTGCGAGCCTGAAATTGACATATGAAGTGTGGAAAATGGCGACAATAATGTCTCAACTGCGTTACTTCTAAAACATGAATATTATTTGGTAATGGTAAGTTGCCAACACTAAATTCAAGTAGGTACTTCACAACTCACAAGGCATGTTGTGTAGGCATGCGGGGAGAATCGTTTCCAAAGTTGGTGTGACCAAAGGGTATTCTATTGCTATTTTTGCTATTTTCTCATAGCCTGACAAGATGCTCCAATAAATTTGCATTACACAAAATGAAATGTTGGTGTGGCTCTGCCACACCAACTTAAAAGTTAGTGTGGCATTGGCCACACCTGCCATACTACATTCTCCACCCATGTGTGTAGGTACGTATTTTGTAAGGGACTTAAGTCTCCCTAATTACTAGCTGGTGTCAATTTCCTCCTTTACTTGGTTGATGATCGCAAACACGCACTTACTGCGATCATATCAAAGAAAACTCCCGATATGGTAGCAATGAATGTTACCAAACTGAATACATTTATGGCGCGTCCTTCCATGCACTGTGCCATGGGCTCGCACTAAACGCTGGAGTTTTCGCAGCAGTTGGCCGCCAGAGACTGCTGGTGAGCCAGGGTGTTATGACGTCCCAAGCAAATATTTAGCAACTAACGCTAAATATATATTTGATTGTAAAAAATGCATATTTATTTGTTTATAAGTAAATAAATACATATTTAACATTAACCCGCGCACTGCAGGGGGGTTGGTTTACGCCCCCCCCCCCTCAGGTTTTTCGCAGATATCGAAAAAACGTCGGGGCGCACCGCCGCCAGGTTTTGACACACCTGTTAGGACATCAATTGCGCATACTTTGAAGACAAAAATAACCTCATGTCATCTCAGGTCAGGTCACCGAGAACCGGACCACACATCTGGAGATAGGACAGGTAACGGGCCTCACGTCTGGGGACAGGACAGGCACCGGGCCTCACGTATGGTGACAGGACAGGTACCGGGCCTCACGTCTGGAGATAGGACAGGTACCTGTCCTGTCTCGAGGGGCGGATCAAGCTCAGGCAGTCAAATTTGTTTGGCACGCACTCCTTTCCACCCACTTTAAATCCATTTTCCAAGGAGGTGATCTGCTGGTGTTCCATTTCAGTCAGTGACGGCGGAAGGTATTTTCGGATGGGGAGGGGGTTAAAAATCCAGGGGAACCCCTCGGCCAAAGCCCCCTCCCCCAAAAAAAATGGCGCGAAATGGCATCTCCTTGGATTTAGGTCACTATATTTTGCAGGGTCTCTATATGGTCGCAAGAAAAACGCCGGACAGCCCATGTTGAAGTTTCAGGCCTTCTGAGGGCCCCCTTAGGCCGACTGATGGCCTTCTGTTGACCTTAAAGGGCCCCTCAGGCTGGCTGGGAGCACCTCGGGCACTCGGTGTCAATTTTTCGGTAAAAAATAACAAAAATAGAACCAATTTCTTGAAAAACTATCAACAAACTTACAAATTTACAAATTTATGGGGGGAAACCATATGATTGCCCCACCCCTACCTTTTGAGTGGGGGGGGGGGAAAGCTTCCCCCTGCCCCCTCCTTATCCACCACCACTGATTTCAGTGTTTGTGGAGCTCCTCTGCAAACCTCCGCAGCCGGGAAACTGCACCTAGTGCATAAATTGCAAGTCCGCTCAATAGATGGCGCTGTGAGCGGGTGCCATAAAATCCTTGCAAGAAATGCAGAGAAACAGCTTTATTGTCCATGATAATTCCATGACAATGACTACGGTTGTCAAACAGCATACGGATAATTCGAAAATGATATTTTCAAAAAAAAATGTAAAAATAACTAAGGCCCAAATGTACGATATTGACGAAAAAATCGCAAAAGTGTCCCCAAAAAGAGGCCGGTTGGCACCTTCAAATTTCATTAAAAAAATTTAAACATATTCATGCAAGTTTATAATGATATAGTGCATAATAATTTCACTATTAATCTGTGCATGCTCGCAAAAACCTATCGAACGACCGGGCCCAGTCCATGCCACGACCGGTCCATGCCAGTGGCTAGAAAGTGAGAAAGCGTAGATAATCGGCTGTCTGTCATTTGTGGTTGGCTCATGGCAGGTACCCAGTGTGTGTGTGAAATAACCCCAGATTTTTCAAATTTGTGTGTTATATAATGTAGAGTTGAAATTTTACGAGCGACATTATAAGATTTTAACTGCTCGCCCTTATAACACCCGAACCGAAAGACACTGGTCTGGTGCTTCTCTGCATTGCCGTTCGGCGACAAACGCCCTGTGTTTCCAATGTCCGCGGTTATGAAGTAGCATGATATCATGGGCGTAGCTTCTCCAGACAAGTTGGGGGTTAGGGGGGGGGGGGGGGGGGGGCTGAGCAGGAAACAAATCGCTTAACCCGCGAGTCACTGGGGGAGTTTTTTTTAGCCCCCTCTTAGGAATATTTGAAATATCTCAACAAAAAATTTAGATATCGACGCCAAACTTTCAGTACCTCTTCGAGCATCATTTTTACACTTGTGCAAAAAAGAAGCAATTTCGTCAGATTTTCCTCTCGAAATATAGTGAATTTAGTGACGTCACTAAACACGATTTTGACCCAAAAATCAGCTAAACTTTGCCAAGCCGTACAAGTACCACATTTGAGGGGAAAAAAATGAAAAGCGCTAAAGGGTATAAATTGCAAGGGCTACAAACCAGCCATCTCGAAATTTATAAAATTTTGGTTTTTGACTCCACAAATTACAAACAAAACAAATTGAAATGCCCACAAAATCAATTTTTTAAAAGATATTTAAAAACAAATGGAATATATGTCAGATAACGACATATGGGCAACTACCATACCAAATTTCAAAACGATATCATCTTTTTTGACTGGCATGGCAAATCAAGTATGGGTAAATCATGACGTCATATTTTTAAATTACGTTTTTGGCTTTTATTGAACAGATACAGACAAATAAATGCCAGCACTGTATTTTTTTGTAGATAAAACTGATATAGAAACATGCTTTTTCATTTAGATTTATCAATTTAAAATTTTGACCTTCAGTTACCTGAAGTTGATCTGAACTTGACACTAACTTCACGTAAATGAAGTCAGGTGGTAAAATGACTATCACTATCGAATTTACGCGTAAATAATCCATAAAACATGTGCTGCATGACTTTCGTAGATATTTTTTTTGTGTAGTGACCTTTTGTGACCTGACCTTGACCTTGATCTTTTCAAACAATCTCACTTTAGCTCATGTGGGATATGTATCATGCTTTTGACAGCACTTTGGGTGATCATAGGCGCAATTGAAGGCCATGGATGGCAAGTATTGTCCATAAACTCAAATACCTCGATTTTGACGTTTGACTTGACTGTGACCTAACATGTGACCTTAATTTGAAGTTTGTTTAGCATAATTTAGATTTGTGAGCTTTCGAATGCCGCATTGCGCGTCCCGCTGCGATCATTGGTTCTGAAGATACCTGGGGGGCTAATCCCGCCCCCCTTCCTCCCCAGTGAGTCGTGTTACATAATATACCCCAGAGACTGCCGGTTAAAGTACCATCAAAATCAACCAAATACATATTTCTCCCCGGATTTGACTCACTTCGTTGTCCAAGTTGGGGGGCTGAAGCCAAGTTGGGGGCGGGGGGCTGAAGCCCCCTCAACTGAATAGGAAACTACACCCCTGCATGCCATGGCATGTGCCTTTGCTGGATGTGGAGCACCGCTCCGGCCGGGCGCGGCACTGCGGGGTGCAGCGCGCTGGTCCCCACAGGTGGGGCATTGGTTCGCTATGTAGATGGTTCAGATCGATCGGTACATATGTAACTCGTTTTCAAGTGTTGTAATAATTCGCTTCGATATATTATTCCATATATTATGCTATTTGGGTACGCAATCGCTTGAGAAGATGGGGAGAGACAGAAAAGCTCAAGACTCCAGCTTTCAAATAGGAGGCTGCCTTTATCTAGGGTTGGAAGGCACAGTCTACTTTTCTTGACGTTCCCGTTTTTCTTGACGTCCCCGCTTTCAAGGCATATGCTAACCGCAGTTAAACAGCAGAAAAAGTGCGCCAACGCCTTTTGTACAGGCAATTGCCCATTTTCTTGCTTAAAGGGAAATAATGACCTTTTGATTTTGTTAGCAACAATTTCTTGGGCTACCGTTATGGTTTTAAAATTATTTTATTTAAATTTAAGAATTAAATACAATTATTCCCAAATTCAAAGTTGTAAGTATGGAAAAAATACAAACAAGTACCTTGTGTACTTCATGAAGGTCATTGACAAATTCGTCCTTCCCTACCATTGTTTACATCGAGTGTGGCATTTTTGGAGGCTCTGTGACGTTTCCGATCAAACTGAGCGCTGCTCGGACACACGCTAGTAGCGCTAGTAGCGCTTTCGCTCTCCATGGCAACCAGGCGTGAGCCAATGAAAAGCCAGAACGTATTCCCTTTCTGGCTTTTGATTGGCTGACGCCTGGTTGCCATGGAGAACGAAAGCGCTACTAGCGTGTGTCCGAGCAGCGCTCAGTTTGATCGGAAACGTCTCAGAGCCTCCAAAAATGCCGCACTCGATGTAAACAATGGTAGGGAAGGACGAATTTGTCAATGACCTTCATGAAGTACACAAGGTACTTTTTTTGTATTTTTTCTCCAAACTTACAACTTTGAATTTGGGAATAATTTTATTGAATTCTTAAATTTAAAAAAAACAAAACATAACGGTAGCCTAAGAAATTGTTGCTAACAAAATCAAAAGGTCATTATTTCCCTTTAATAATGATTAGCAAGAAAATTAAAACTTAAAAAACAGTAATTTGAATAAGTCTTTAATTAGCTTTCAACTCAAAATCAGATATATTTTGCAATGCTACACAAGAATGGCACCAGTGACGTCATTAACAAAGCCTGCTACGGGACTTTGGTATACTAATCCGGAACAACTCGCCACAATGGTTAAGTGCGCCGAGAAGCATGACAATGACTTCGTAAACAAATCGCCGACGCTAAATAGGTCGTCGTCGATGTGCATCGATGAGCTTCCGATTTAATTGCCAGTTTTGTGTTATTGTTTGTTAGTTTTTGGGGAAAAATTATTATTTTTCATGATAATATAAAGCATAGTGTTATATACAGCCACAGACAAATTATACAATACTCCTAAAGTTGAAAACAAATGAATCGATTTTCAAAAATTGAGGGTCGCAACCACTAACTATGCCGCCGTTGATGTGCATCGATGAGCTTCCGATTTTATTGCCACTTTTTCCAATCGCTGCTAGTTTTAGAAGATCGCCGGGCATATAATCACAACAAACAGAACGCACAATATATTTTCCACTCCATTGCGTAAAAAAACAATACGGGAAAAGCCCGCAGTTCGATCAGGACCAAAAGTACTTGCAAGTACCGGTCGTTAAAAGTGTGGAACGCTTATCAACTTTAACTTGAAATATCTTTCGGTAGGGAAGTTTTCATGCAAAATGTGATGAATTTACAATATATTTTGGTCTCGTCTGGCGATTTCAAGTGCTAACTCCATTGTTGTAGACAAATGTCATTATTTCCCTTTAACCTGCAAACGCGGTCGCCTGGGCGGTGTTTTCCGCTCCACGTTTGACCCGGTGCAAATACAATTTGTTATCTTTCCGCCTCCTGTACGCATGAATTCTGCGCAAACGAGTTCATATTTTAATACATCACAGGAACATTTCAAGATACAGCGGCATCCTTAGTTTGCTGAGCCCCCATGCTACTGCGATGGATAAAAGACCCCGCCGCCGCCGATCTCACTCCCGAAGAGTATCAGTGGTGGATACGGGACGGCGGACGGTTCGAGGACCCGTGCAGTGGGGACTTGGAGGCGGATTCTGCGGCGGCACGGTCCCACTCAATCAATATGGAAGTCACTGCCACAACGGCAGCTATTGTCGTTTTCACGACATCGGTACAGGCTCCTGGCAGTTCGCCTCTAAAATACTCTGTCTGTCTCCCAGCATTCAGTCAGTCTCGTCATCCGATGTCATTAACATGCTGAAGTTAATAGATGGCCTGCGACTGGGTCCCACGACACCTTTTCCAGAATATCCACTACGTACGAGAAGTATATTCAACAAGGAGTATCATTCATAGTTATGTGTCGTAACAAGCACATGTGCAATAAGAAAACGACTGAAGGCAGTGACAGCAGAGGTAGGGGAGAGGGGGTGGGGGGTGAGGAGGCACAGCGGGAGAAGGCTGCCACCACCCTTGGATACTTTTAGCACTATGTCTATTAATGACATAAATGACTATACATATTATAATAAAAATGACTCTAGAGAGCTTCCGCCTCCCCTGACTGAATGCTTCGTCAATGCATTGGTAGCTTGCATACTGCGCCGCATTACATCGATAGACTGGTATGCTGCGCCGCATTACATCGATAGACTGGTATGCTGCACCGCATTACATTGATACACTGGTAGACTGCACCACATTATATTGATAAACTGGTAGACTACAGCGCATTACGTTGATAAACTGGTAGACTACACCACATTATATTGATAAACTGGTAGACTACAGCGCATTACATTGATAAACTGGTAGACTACACCACATTATATTGATAAACTGGTAGACTACAGCGCATTACATTGATACACTGGAAGACTACACCACATTATATCGATAAACTCGTAGACTGCACCGCATTACATTGATACACTGGAAGACTGCACCGCATTATATCGATAAACTGGTAGACTGCACCGCATTACATTGATACACTGGAAGACTGCACCGCATTATATCGATAAACTGGTAGACTGCACCGCATTACATTGATACACTGGAAGACTGCACCGCATTATATCGATAAACTGGTAGACTGCACCGCATTACATTGATACACTGGAAGACTGCACCGCATTATATTGATAAACTGGTAGACTACAGCGCATTACATTGATACACTGGAAGACTGCACCGCATTATATTGATAAACTGGTAGACTGCACCGCATTACATTGATAAACTGGAAGACTGCACCGCATTATATTGATAAACTGGTAGACTACAGCGCATTACATTGATAAACTGGTAGACTACACCACATTATATTGATAAACTGGTAGACTACACCACATTATATCGATAAACTGGTAGACTACAGCGCATTACATTGATACACTGGAAGACTGCACCACATTATATCGATGAACTGGTAGACTGCACCGCATTACATTGATACACTGGAAGACTGCACCGCATTACATTGATAAACTGGTAGACTACACCACATTATATCGATAAACTGGAAGACTGCACCGCATTACATTGATAAACTGGAAGACTGCACCGCATTATATTGATAAACTGGAAGACTACACCACATTATATTGATAAACTGGTAGACTACAGCGCATTACATTGATACACTGGAAGACTACACCACATTATATCGATAAACTGGAAGACTGCACCGCATTACATTGATAAACTGGAAGACTGCACCGCATTATATTGATAAACTGGTAGACTACAGCGCATTACATTGATAAACTGGTAGACTACACCACATTATATTGATAAACTGGTAGACTACAGCGCATTACATTGATAAACTGGTAGACTACACCACATTATATCGATAAACTGGTAGACTACAGCGCATTACATTGATAAACTGGTAGACTACACCACATTATATCGATAAACTGGTAGACTACAGCGCATTATATTGATAAACTGGTAGACTACAGCGCATTACATTGATACACTGGAAGACTACACCACATTACATTGATAAACTGGAAGACTACAGCGCATTACATTGATACACTGGTAGACTACACCACATTATATCGATAAACTGGTAGACTACAGCGCATTACATTGATAAACTGGAAGACTACACCACATTATATCGATAAACTGGTAGACTACAGCGCATTACATTGATAAACTGGAAGACTACACCACATTACATTGATAAACTGGAAGACTACAGCGCATTACATTGATAAACTGGTAGACTACACCACATTATATCGATAAACTGGTAGACTACAGCGCATTACATTGATATACTGGTAGACTGCACCGCATTACATTGATAAACTGGTAGACTGCACCGCATTACATTGATAAACTGGTAGACTACAGCGCATTACATTGATAAACTGGTAGACTGCACCGCATTACATTGATAAACTGGTAGACTACAGCGCATTATATTGATAAACTGGTAGACTACACCGCATTACATTGATAAACTGGTAGACTACAGCGCATTATATTGATAAACTGGTAGACTACACCGCATTACATTGATAAACTGGTAGACTACAGCGCATTACATTGATAACATCGCAGCTCTGTAACTGGTATAATTGTAGTACCTTAGTGTGTCTTAAGCCAAACATTAAAAATTAGCCGTAGGCAGGTAAATATGATGCAAGCATATGTGGCGATTTATATACCTTTGGGGTGGTCCTCGCCCCCCCCAATGTTGAGTTCGCCCCCCCCCAATGGTACCCTCATCCCCCCAATGTTTACCCTCGCCCCCCCCCCCGAATATTTTTGGCGGCTGGCGGATCCAAGAGGGGCAAAGCGGCCAAGCCTCCAACACCGCCTGAAATCGGCAAGCAAATTGACACGTTTGCTATTTCAAAAGAAAATATAAGCAGCTTTTACTAAGAAACGTGTGTTTTAGAACACCTCTTCGTGTATACAGAGGCGAAATCCGGTGAATTTAATGTACATGTGCGAGACTTTTTGGGATTTGCTCCCAAAGCCAACTTTTTTGCCTGTCTTGATCCGCCCTTGTCTCTGGCCTCAGATATGGTACCTGCAACATATAGGTTTCATTCGCAGTGATTCATGGAAAACCAAGCATCTGACAATTTGTTTAGTTCTACGAACCGTATAGACTACCTAATACCACCTTCGTCACGTTGCACGACAAAACCGGGGGGAATATCGGCGAAGCAATGCTTCTCTCCTATGTGAAGTTTTTAGTTGTTTCCTTCTCTTGCGATCTGGAGGCATTGATTTGGAAGACGTAAGTTTTAGCGCCTATTTGAGTTTGGGCATGTAAATAGTCTCAGTGCTGCGTGATGCGCGTGAAATTTCCCCTCGTACCCATGAACATGAGTCATGACTGGGCACTGGAGTTTTTCGACAGTAGAGTGACGGTGTTAGAAACGGACATTAGAAGTCCTGAATGGAAATATAATCGTAGGACACCGTTCTACGTGTCGTAGATAGTATATTTTTGTGTATAGAGGGTGACCGTCTTACCTCCCATTGCCGTCTAGCTTGAACTTTATTGGGGATGGGTCCGCTTGACCTGACCTATAGGTCAGTTCTACCTCAGGTAACGGCTGTATGTATATAACCGTGACTTAGAATGTTCCCGGGTAAAACAAAATCAGAAAAGGTGCGCAAATAATAAATAATACGATGCCCGGTAGACATGAAAATGACGGCGCTCCGCGAGGCCGTTTCTTATATTTCCAAAGAATCTTTGAGCGTGTTCAAACAACCCTACCAATATGGAGGATAAAGTTTGTCCTTGCATGAAATGCTGGCAATACCGCAACAGTGGTATTGCCAGTCGTGGCGTAAATTTCGAACGCCATTGACTGGGGGGGGGGGGGGGGGATATCGACCCTTGGCTATCTTTCGAACCAATGAGCGCAGCGAGACGCGCAAGAAAGCATTCGTAATATCTCAATAAGACGCATTTAATCATGCTATATTTTTGTTTATTGAGATCAAATATCAGGTCACGGTAAGGTCAAAGGTCAAAATAGAGGTATTTGAGTGTATGGGCCATACTTTCCATCCAAAGTCTTCGATTGCGACCATTATCACCAAAAGTGTTCTTAAAAGTAAACTGCACATCTCGCATGAGCAAAAGTGAGAATTTTGTCAAAGGTCATGGTCAAGGTCAGGTCTCAAAAGGTAACTATGCGCAAAAAATATACGAAAGCCATGCGACACATATTCAATGGATTATTTTACACGTATAATTCGATCGTGATAGTCATTTCACCACCTGGCTTCATTTCAGTGAAGTTAAAACTCGTGTGTAGTGACGTCACTAAATTCGCTATATCTCGATTTTTCTTCGACAAAATTGCTTCATTTATGCACAGAAGACGTAAAGTCGATGTAGGAGAAGGTACCCAAAGTTTCACGTTGATGTCGCTATTGGTTTTTGAGCTATTAGCCGTTTTCACGAAGGATCATTGCATGTATACATGTTTACATATACATGTTTCCATAACTATTGCATAGTGATAATATCGCCTAAATCAGTCATTTATTTCTTGGAATGCATAATATACTAAGATTTGCATACCAAAACTTCTCAGAAACTTTTCAGAATCTTTTCAGCGCAATTATCCTTCGTGAAAATGGTTATTGCGAAAAAAGGTTAGGGGAGATATTCCCCCCCCCCCCCCCGTCAATGTCAGGTTAACATTGCCGTTTTACTAACTAAGGGTTCCAAGTAAGGCCTCGGGCTTTCTGGAGGATGCAGACCGGCCAAAAACGTTGGTTTGAGGGGTCGTCCGACAGAAGTCCAAAACTCATGAGATTTTGTCTGTTTTTTCTTCATTATGAATTGATTACATAATACTTTCCTTTGTCCAAGTTGCCTAGAATTTCTTTAAAATGTGTAAAGCCATGATGCTGATAGGCTCCCCTTGGATCCGTCCCTGTTCGCCCCCCCCCCCAATCGTTAAAAAAATAGACACCGCTGGAAGCAAGGTTATATCAATTTATGAAACATCTTGGGATTTTTAAGCAAGTAAGTTAGTAAGCCCGGTAGTCGGTGAAAATAAAAATAAAAATCTTTCATGCTGTCATCTCAGTACTGAACCCACTGTTTCATTTCACTATCACAGGAGCAAATGTGAACTGTCGTCCACCGCCAAGACCTTCAGCGCGTTTCAATCAGCGTATAGCCTGTTCGGAATTGAGAGCTCTCGAGGTAGGCTACATTGGCCTCTGTGCGTTCCGTTATGAGCGGAGGCACATTGACGCATGACACCATTTCGCCGTCTAATGAGTCACTTCATACTGGGTTCACTGCCATCAAATATATACAGATGATTGGGACCAGTGGTGGATCCAGAATTCGGTCACGGTCAAGGGGCCGCCATAAAGTATATTTCCAATAGTGGAAAGGAAATAGTATATATAGTGCTAACCCGTCCGCTCCGCTGGACGATTAGCTAGCATCTCCGGGATGGAGGTATCCGCACCAATTCAGCACGTTAATTAACTGGACTGGAACTGGAACTGCATAGGACATAATTACCTATTACCCGTCAAGGGATCGCTGCCCCACCAACTCCGGTGCGTCGGCATAGCTAGCTGGCATCTCCGGGATGGAGGTATCCGCACCAATTCAGCACGTGAATTAACTGGGACTTTTAAACTGAATAAACTGAGCGGTGCCGGATGGACAGACAGACAGATAGGCAGACGCTTATCAAATAGTAATACAGATAAATAGTAAGAGGCCTATTTCTGACGTGAAGAGGCCCATTCTAGTTCTAGGATTAGGACCAGAATGGGCCTCTTCACGCCAGAATGCTTCCTCTATAGATACTCCATACCACAAACTGTAGTATCGCGCAACTTCACAACTCTTTACCTCTGGGACTACGGAACTCGTCTCTCGCATCTTTTAGGCATGCACTGTGTAATAATTTAGCTGGGACTGGATGAATATGTGTGTGTGTGTGTGTGTGTGTGTGTGTGTGTGTGTGTGTGTGTGTGTGTGTGTGTGTGTGTGTGTGTGTGTGTGTGTGTGTGTGTGTGTGTGTGTGTGTGTGTGTGTGTGTGTGTGTGTGTGTGTGTGTGTGTGTGTGTGTGTGTGTGTGTGTGTGTGTGTGTGTGTGTGTGTGTGTGTGTGTGTGTGTGTGTGTGTGTGTGTGTGTGTGTGTGTGTGTGTGTGTGTGTGTGTGTGTGTGTGTGTGTGTGTGTGTGTGTGTGTGTGTGTGTGTGTGTGTGTGTGTGTGTGTGTGTGTGTGTGTGTGTGTGTGTGTGTGTGTGTGTGTGTGTGTGTGTGTGTGTGTGTGTGTGTGTGTGTGTGTGTGTGTGTGTGTGTGTGTGTGTGTGTGTGTGTGTGTGTGTGTGTGTGTGTGTGTGTGTGTGTGTGTGTGTGTGTGTGTGTGTGTGTGTGTGTGTGTGTGTGTGTGTGTGTGTGTGTGTGTGTGTGTGTGTGTGTGTGTGTGTGTGTGTGTGTGTGTGTGTGTGTGTGTGTGTGTGTGTGTGTGTGTGTGTGTGTGTGTGTGTGTGTGTGTGTGTGTGTGTGTGTGTGTGTGTGTGTGTGTGTGTGTGTGTGTGTGTGTGTGTGTGTGTGTGTGTGTGTGTGTGTGTGTGTGTGTGTGTGTGTGTGTGTGTGTGTGTGTGTGTGTGTGTGTGTGTGTGTGTGTGTGTGTGTGTGTGTGTGTGTGTGTGTGTGTGTGTGTGTGTGTGTGTGTGTGTGTGTGTGTGTGTGTGTGTGTGTGTGTGTGTGTGTGTGTGTGTGTGTGTGTGTGTGTGTGTGTGTGTGTGTGTGTGTGTGTGTGTATGGATGTATGCTTTTTTTATATTTTGCCGTATGAATGCTGCTTACGAGTGCCTTGTTAAAGGAAATAGTTCACCTTCTACATGGGATTTTGAACTGAAATAGCAGTTTTGTAGCCCGTGTTGAGAAATCCTTATCTGCAACTTTTCTTGGCTGACGACTCTCCAGCCGAAGATATTTGACTTTTTGGCGAAGGAATGCGGCGCATATATGATATACCGTACCGTCTGAGAGTGCCAGCACTGCATTGAGCATGCGCAGACCAATAACGCACACTATAACATTAATAATTTACGACCTTCTGTCCTGATTTGGCGCGATGTAGGACCATTTTTGAAAAGAAAAAAAGAAACTGTATTAAAAAACATAATAAAATCGTGTTCTGAAATTTTTCCGAAGGTGAACTATTTCCTTTAACATGTCTCACCTTTTAACGTTATCGACTCGACACTCGGAATAGCCATTTTATGTTGGAGAGTGTTTTAACCCGCGCGGCGCTGGGGTCTCCAGCCGAACGCGCGGCGCGGGGGGTACATTTTACCCCCCTCGTATCTTCCGAACCAATAACCTCAGCGAGACGCGCAATGCGGCGATCGCAAGCTCTCAACGAGAAGAATCGAACGCATACTCGAAATTCTTAAAATAAGGTCACATGTCAGGTCACGGTCAGGTCAAATGTAAAATGTAAGTATTTGAGTTTTTGGGGCTATGCTTTCCATCCAAAGCCTTATATTGCAACTATTATCTCACAAAGTGCTCCAGAGTGTATAATGCATTTCTCGCATAAGTAAAAGTGAAATTGTAAGCAAAGGTCAAGGTCAAGGTCAGGTCACACAAGGTCACAGGTCTGCGAAAGGTATGCGACACATGTTGTATGGGTTATTTTACACGTATAATTCGATAGAAGCAGCCATTTTCACAGCCTGACACCATATAATCGTCCTCAGGTCAAGGTCAGGTCACAATAAGGTCAAAATTTGAAATTGATTAATCTAAATAAACATTGCATGTTTCTAGACTAATTTTGTCTTCGAAATACAGTGGTGGCATTTATTTGTCTGTATCTGGTCAGTAAAAGCCAAAAAACGCAATTTAACAAAATGACGTCATGAGTTACTTGTTCTTAGAGAGCCATAAGTCAGTCAAAAATAAAGAAATTGCTTTGAAATTTGGCTTGAACATCGTTCATACACGGTTCTCTAATATACCTTCCGTTTTTTTAAAATCTTCAAACAAAAAACTTTTGTGGAAATTCTTCCCCAAAAATCAGTTTTTTGCATTTTTGGGGGTCAAAAACCAAAATTTTGAAAATCTGAGATAGCCATGTCAAAGACAATGTTATTTCCCTTCTTTTGACGCCTTTTATTTGCAATTTTCAGTAACACGCTATTTTGCTACGATTTTTCAAACATTTAACGTTTTTTCACCAAAAATGACATGGCATGACGTCACTAAAACGTCATTATCTGCCACAAATTTTCACGAATTAAAAAAAAAATGGCAGAAGACGTAGAATTGATGCACCATAAGCTACCGTAAGTTTCACTTTAATATCTGTCATAGTTGTCAAGTTATGGAGAAAATCCGGGAGGGGGGGGGGGGGGGGGGTAAAATTTACCCCCCCCCCAGCGCCGCGCGGGTTAAATGTCAATACATACATACATACATGCATACATACATACATACATACATACATTTACCTATTGACCCTTTTGGCTATTGACCTTTTTGAGACTCAAGGAAGGGGTGTTGGCCAATGGCCCATAGCCCTCCGTCTGGATCTGCCACTGATAATAAATATATGTAAAAAAAGAAAAAAAGAAAGAAAAAAATGTTTATAAATAAATGGATCTGCCATAACCAATTAATTTATGCTGGCATTAAAAAGTATTTGAGATGGTAATAAATTTACCTAAATGTTTTTATATTTCAGAATATTTATATTACAATACAATTTCACAAACACAATACACAATAACTTTGCCTTTGTTATGGGGTTGTTGGTTGTGTTTTGATTGTTAATTGTGTCTAATGTCAGTGAAATCTTGTGTCATGTTTTAAATTCACGTTACTCATTTATCGTTTACCAAATTAGGAGTGGTCAAAATGTTTGCTATATAGCTACCTTCTTTTTTATCCTACACTGTTTTTTACAACATTTCCTTGTTATATAGATAACCTACTTCACACATCTTCTATCTGTGCCTGTGTGTGAGGGGTTACACCGTCTGGGTGTGTACCGTATACCTGACCCTGTCAGGTCCAGTGCCTACCAATCTTGCACTCGTCTTCCCTATGTTTGTGCGCGTTTCTCGATACATGGATCCTTGTTACGGTGCCACTTTGCCTCGTTTGCGCCGTGGACTCGGAGGCTATCCTGTCATGGGGCTGAAAAAGCGCGGTGGCGGTTCTGTGCTATTCTTGGTGAATTAACGAGAATGTAGCTGCAGCAAGACCAATATATTTGTTTATTCTTCTGATGGATTTTTAGAATATGATGTACATTGACTCTCATCCATATTTGTATGCCTGTGTATATTTATATTTTAATACCAAGTCAGGCTCGCATGTGACAAATTAACAAATAATGAGTCTAGCTTACTGCATAAGTAGCAGAACAGTTAGCAAGCCAATGGCCAGCGATTATTTAAATCGATACCTTACATTTTCCGCAGAAAAATGGAAATCTGCCTTATAACGATTGACTCCAGGTTTAAGTGTCGGTTTGTGTACAAATTGTCAAACAGGTGAAGTGTCCGGTATGTCAATCCGTAGCAATTCATCCTCTGCTGCAAACTTTCCGGCAGTCATTTGCTCACGCGCGAGGACGAGTTACTCACTTGTGGGGAAATGTCTTTGGTATATCGATGCCCTGATTTGCAGAAACATTCACACCTGATTTGCTTACCAAACTAAGGGCAAAGACGCACGCTATTCGCTCACTATGCTCTTAATTCATCACTATTATATAGGCATAGCTAATGTTAGAACGGGCACCGCGAATGCAAGTCGACTCGAACGTTGCTGGTTTGCCAGGGCAGAAGTTTATGTCGGAGAACGGACAGCCGAATGGGCCACAAGAGATGACATTTCGTAGAGGCCGTAACATACTTTTAACCTCTGGTTCTTTTTAAAGGAAACAGTTCACCTGGGCAATGGGGATTTGAGTTGATATGGCCAAGCTGTACTCCATGCTAAAAAATTGAATTGAGAAGCTTTCACATCTTCATATAAACCCTTTAATTAATTAAAATTGGCTCACCGGAGCCCTAGAAGCCGGAACGGGTGGGTATCGTATCTCCCTTCACTAATTGGCTGATTTGTTGATCTGAAAAAGCCACGATGACGAATTGCTTCGGGAATAAGTATTATACACATTCAAAAATATAATCAAATATATATCAATATAGACCATTGACTAGACAAGAACATGCTGTTTCAGTACCTTATTTCCTTGATTGCACGAATTAACTTTGTGAGGTATATATCGTGATTGTTGCTCAAATCGTCTATAAAACACTTTTCTCGGAAATATTCTTAGTGAAATTATACGCCACGTGCGTGAAGATGACGTCACGATGACATTGCGTGCTTCTTAGCAATCTGATTTTGCATTCATTCACTCTATTCAGATGTAAAAGTCTTAGTTCGTACCAAATAGCTGACATTATAATTGTTTTTCCGCGTCCATATATATTTTGTATGGTTTACTAGTAACATGATCATTTATTTATAGCTTCTTTCAATCATTTCTGAGCATTTTTTTCTGAGCCTTTAAACAGTTATTAGTGTACAGCTGAAGTTGGTTCACCATTGACTCACGTGCTTTGGTGAAAACACGTAAACATATTTATTTGTGGGTGGGAGTCCACAAACTGGAGAGTTTGTGGACTGTAGGTCACGTGACCTGCAGTTTTTTGACTATATATAACGTGACTATGCCAGACTTAAATGCAAAATGCCAGACTTTATTTGTATCTATCGCGTGCTGCAGCGGCACACTAAATCGCTTTGTGGACTCGCGCTCCAAAATTCATTTTAAGGCCTCGACTTCGTCTCGGCCACAAACTGTAAATTTTGTCGCGCTCGTCCACAAGGCCATAAATGTTCACGTTTACCAGCGGAAAGTATTAATACTTGAAGTACACTACTTTCAAAAGCACGTGGCCATTGCCACTGCTACTGCCACTACTCAACGATATTTGACGAGTATCGACTCACAACATGTCGTAAGTAAGGTAAAAACATCTGAAACCTTGATGGGGAGGCAAATATAATATCATAGCTGATTCTTGCCATGTATCGCAATATTCAACAAGATTAATGTTCGAGTCACGAAGTGAAAATCTATCGGCGTACCTTCCTTCCGATTGCCTATTCCGATGTGCGTGACACCGCTCTATCACCTGGCCCCGCGGGGTCACCGCACCATACACGTGTCCCCGGCACAGTGACCCCAGATGCTGGGACGAGGGGCCTGACACGCCTCATCACTAACATCACTAATAAACGGCCGTCCCCGGGACGACCGATTATCTGCCATCCGCGGACCGACGGCTGATTTGTGTCCACCAGCGCAGTACGCAGTTCACGCCGCGAACCGAGCCAATCACAGCGCCGATCTGCCCCGGCAGGTGGTGAACTGGGACTTGCACATCCTTACAAGTGGGAGCCGAGAGTAGCACGTCTTCACAGGTGTTCAGTCGATATTCACGCATTGTTGCCTTGTCTTTACAAGTTTTGAAGTATGATATGAAGTGCTAACCTGTCGTAGGAGGTGCAAGCTGCAAAGGCCACATATGAAGTTCCAAAGGCCATATTGTTACAATTGTTGCTATTTGCTGGCCTTGCAGACGTCGCCATGACTTGGTGCGATCCAGACTCCATGCCAGTTACGCATGAAATAGTAAGTGGGGATGGCATCAGTGATGTAGAGAGTGAGGGGTTTCTTCACCTAAAGCTATGCACGCTGATCAGTACAGCCTCTGCACTCCGCAGACAGTGGAGCGTGAATTCGCGATAACAAATATGGAGTATCTGCTTTAGGACCACCTTTTCCAGCGCGCTCACTTAGGTACACTTAAGTGCAAACCAGGGTTGTGATCGACTCAGATTTTTTAGACTGACTCGACTCTGACTCATTTACGAAGGGACTCTGATTCAACTCTGACTCAAGCGGTTTTTTTTAGTCGACTCAGCCTTGACTCATTTGCTTTTACCCCTGACTCAACTCTGACTCAAGCGAGGGGGACGATTTGTTTGAGTCGACTCAACTTTGACTCATTTGCTTTTACCCCTGACTCAACTCTGACTCAAGCCGGATTTTGTTTTTGTTTAGTCGACTCAACTTTGACTCATGTGAAAATTGCTTGAGTCGACTCATTTTTGACCTCAAGTTCAACTAACTTAACGACTTTGATTCAAATGTATTTGACTTGCAAAAACTCAGAATATTATATCATATATGCAACATTTTTATTTTGATTTACTCTGGATGAAGGCACATGAATGAATATTGCATTATCATAAATATCTACTGCATCCAGCTGCATTGTAAGCTATATTCAAATATACATGTTTCTAATAACAATAATAATAATATTAATAATACTAATAAGAAGAATAATTATTATTATTGTTATTTCGCACCAGCACAAGTACGCATCTTTACTTTACCACTATTGTTCATTGCTATGGATTTTAATGGTCCTATATGATAGGATGCAAATATGAAATAAGTGAGGCTTATTTGAAGTTGGTTCTTGAGCTGGACTGAAAAGTAAAACAGGTGTTAATTACAATTGAGTTGCCAAACCAATCAACAAGCTCAATAGTCAATACTGATAGCAGTCTAGCAGGTTGTAAAACACTAACCGGTGTGCTGTATTCATGAATACTGAATAGGTACTTACGGTTATGAGTTAAAGTAATAATTAGTGGCCTTTTGTTACTTACACAATCTTGCTCAGTCAGATAGACACTAGACTGCAGACTGCAGAGTGCAGTAGGAACACTGCATTTAGAACACATCAGTGATCAGTCAATACACTATGATACGATATTGATATCTTTTGCATTAGTATAATTAAATTAAACCACACCATCCACGAGCCTTTTACAAGGTGTGCCACACAGACATGTAACTCCCCCACTGCTAACCCCAACCACGAAATGTAATATTTTGTAACTTGTCGCGTTCAACTTCAATACAATTCAACACATATTCCAAACTGTTGTGGCCAAGCAATTGAATGTCTTGATTGGCTGAAAGCCTGACAATGATAAACCATCTGTTAGAAAAAGAAAGGTATAGGTATATAGGAGCTAGCGGTTCAGTCACTAGCAGTATGCAATGATGTTGAGCTAAACCTGGCTAATGCATAACTATGAACTGGCTAGTGGTTACATTGATATAAATAAATGTGTAAGTAGACACTGTGATGCAGCGTTGCCATTTCACATGTCCGATCAGGGTAGGATTGATTGTAGCCAATGACGTCCAAATATGAGATGAATATAACTAGATCTAGACAAGCTGCGTTCACTTCAAAATCCTGACTGGCTGCGCCATTTAAAACTGGGACGTTTGCGGCATCTGGTTTCTGGTAAAGCACCACTAAATGTCAGAGGATTTCACTACTGATTGGCTAAGCCAAGAATATTAATCATCGCAATGCCGTTAGGGCATTCCTAACACTGAAATTATGAACGTCACCTCAGACCTCATTGTATCCAAAAATAATATTGATGAAGCTTGCCGTTGCCAAGCTCATCAGACTTACCACTATACTATGACTAAGTACCGGAAAGGTAATCGCTCAGAGGTCCATGCGTTTTACCCCTTAACCCGCGAGTTACTGGGGTATATTTCATAAAGCGACTTACTGGGGGGGGGCTATTTTTGCCCCCCCCCTTGGATCTCCGGAACTACTGGACCGAATGTAAAAATTCAAACGGTATTCGATAGCCCTGAGAAATGTATCGAGAGAAACATAATATTGTTGACCTCGGGCTTACCAATGACGTCACAGGTCAGGTCAAGTACAAAATGTTTGACCGTGTCAAAAGGTCTCGATGGATGGAATTGTCGCGCAAAATTGCGATATTAAATGCATAAGCTGTCGATAAATCGGTATGATTCGTGTGTCTGACACTTCTAAGCACCTTTCTAAGCTGTTTATGACCTTGGGTCAGGTCAAGGTCATCCGAGGTCAGGAGTTCAAACTGCAGATTACGGTCATTAGGCGTTGTAACACATGTTTATGGGTTTGTTTATCGTCTAGAACGCGTAAAATGACCATATAACATTGTTTGTTCCATATAAATAGAAGTAAAAAGCAAAAATGGAAATGCGTTTTTTATGCATAGTAATGCTGTGAGAGGTGGTCGATTTTTGTCATTTAAAGGTCATAACTCAGTCATTTTTGAAGATATCGACTTCAAATTTAGTACACATATTCACCGCACACGTCTCGATCACATATATTCCGGTTTTTTGATAATTGGATTTCTCAAAATTTTGAATTTCAAAAAACTAAAACATCCGAGATGGCAGTTTGATAGCCCGGTCTATTGTCAGTATTTTGATTTAAGACAATTGAGTTTATCTCAAACATCGTACCTTTGACAGCGTTTTCCGCAAACCATTATTTTGCAACCAAAACCGAAGAACATGACGTCACTCTGACGTCATTCCCGGTTGACCTATCATAACCTCATATTTTTTCTTTTGCCAACATATGTACAATTGATGTGAGAGAAGGTACTGCAAGTCTGGTATTGATACCCGTATTCGTTTAAGAGTTATTACAAAATAACGGGAGGGGGGGGGGGGGGCAAAAAATAGCCCCCCAGTAACTCGCGGGTTAAATGCAGGGGCTCCACCACGGGGGTGTCAAAATTCTTGAGCCAGGGGGATTATCCCTCAAATTTTTCCTGACAAACTGCTATAAATCAGTGTTCAGTTGTTCTAATTATTTGTTATCTCCACTCCGTGCAACAGTTTTTTGCTGACGCTTCACCCCCTCCCCCCCCCCTACATTTTTGTTCTAAATTTTGACAAACCATTCAATCGTTTCAGGATGTGTGACTTATGCTAACTCATAACAAAACGCTTCATAGAATCTTTCGTAAAAAAATAAACTTCCACCACAGCTGTGCACAATGTTCTGCCGTGCAATGTCAACATCATCTGAATTCTGACATCCTCCTTTATAATGTGACAAAGATAATTAACATTATTACTTTTTCAATTGGCACCAACCGTAGCCGTCACTTTAAAGTTAACACTTTGATATCACTCATGCATTTTGACTGACTTCAGAATGTTGTACTGTAACACTTGTTGGATTGTAACACTTTTTTGCGCCATTATACTTAATGTCATTCGATAAGGGAAACATTGGTATTAGTTAAGTAATTCAACTTCCCAGTTTATACCCAGTTTATGTTGTTCTTGAGGTCCCTAATGGAAGAAGAATAGTCAGCTGATGGTACAACAGACTGAAAAGTGGCTTGTCTTTGACAGTCTTCAGTCTAATATGATGCCATTAATATTGTAGCACAACTCCTTGAATCTTGACACGTATATATTAAACATGGTTATAACTTATAATACCTTTAAAACCGCCCTGAAACTCGCACATAAAATTCATAAAAAGTGCGGATGGAATTTTCAAGTTAACTGGTCTAAACAGTCATTTGGAGAAATTGCATATGTGACACTCCCAAAGTAACTTGTGAGCTGCTAGTAGCTAGTGCTAGCATGTGGACCAGTATCCTTACCAATCACAGTCCTCACTCTATGCATCAACACATTTGAGGATCTATACATCAGCGCGGAAGGAAATCCGTATGATTGATACGGCCTGGATTGATATTTGTTGTCAAGTCGTTGCTAGTGGGAGAAAGTATTCGCGCTCGAACCATTTAAAACTGAGTGAACTGACATGTGATAACTGTAGGATTTCAGAGATAACAATTATTTCGACGTTAGAAAACAAAGTGAATTGTGATCTGTTGTTGAATTAACATTCTTAAAGTACCTAGACCTCAATAAATTTGTGATGCAAACTTTTATTTCAGACATAAATGGCGCGTATGGTACATGGTTCGTATACACATTCCAGAATGTTATGTTGATATGGTTATTATTAGGTTATATATACTGCAGTTATCATTTCTATGTACATATTTAATATTGCATTGTTTCACTTGTGATAAGGAGCAGTCAGCAGAGTGTGTGATGAGTTAAGTACTCTTTAAGTTTTTTTTCAGACAGAAAATTGATTTATGTGGGTTTGAAAAGCACTCTAGAACATTGTTTGGACCCCTTTATTATTTAGTTGCTCCTATTTTTTGTTGTTGTATCAGATGTGACTTTGACTTGTAAGAGGATGAGTCGACTCAGCTTTGACTCAAGCAGCATCCAGGTGACTCAACTTTGACTCAAGCGACATCCATGCGACTTCGCTCTGACTCAACTCAAACCCCTATTTTGATTAAGCGACTCGACTCTGACTCAAGTTGAGCCCTATTTTTTTTAAGCGACTCGACTCTGACTCAAGTTGATTTGAGTCAGAGTTGAGTCAAATCTGACTCACCGACTCTGAGTCGAGCACAACCCTGGTGCAAACCACACCCTCAAAGTGAATCAGAAATGATGTCATTAAGCACCAGTATGGCATCATTACCACCATACTGGTGGTAATGATGCCATACTGGTGCCGGATGTAGAATGCACAAATTGCCTTGGCATAAATTACCATATCAGCGAAGTTGTAGAATATTGCAGATTTACTTCAATTCATGTGTCAAAATCATACACACCTATAATATGCGCAGTGACTTCTAAAAAGCGCTGTTAGAGGCTGAGTAGCCGACACGATGAGCTGGTTGTAACTGCACATGCTGTGGAGAGTCTCTTCACTCGGAGTCGTTCTCCCGGAGCGTTCGGAGGAGCGTGCACCTGTCGATCGCGATATAGGTCGCAGTCGAGAGCTGTATCGTCCGTATGATTACTGCTCTCCACACCTCCTCCGCGTCTCATGCTTCGCTGGAGAATCTCATCTCGTGATGAAACGACGTTCGTTTTAGTTGCCTTTTGTGTGATAGAATTGGACACTTGAAAGGTATATTCGTGCCGTGTTGCGAAGACAAATTTGTTTCAAACATTTGCACAACAGGTATATGCTTTATTTTCGTGAAGGCTAGAGTGAAATAAACGTTTCACAGGTAACCAAACGAACACACCGGCACATACACAAAGCGAGGACACGAAAACGACGAGGACCGCTCAACGGCATCGCCAGCCGCGCTAAAAACAACTGCATCTGCGCTAATGCCATCTGCCCTCGGCCGACAGTCAAAGCTGACCCTCCAACAGACCTCGATCCAGTCGTGGCACTCCGGCTCCGGGTGCTGACCCAAAGCCCTCTCTTGCCCCGCTCTCCTCTTACTCTGCGCCGCTGCGATCCGAATTGTCGACCTACGCATAGAAGCGACGGCCGTCCAGGGCTGATTGAAAGGCCGTCGCCCCTGTGTTAAGTCGGCCCAGGCAGTGCACACGTGCACACGTTATGCACACGTTATGCACACGTTATGCACACGTTATGCACACGTTATGCACACGTTATGCACACGTTGTGCACACGTTATGCACACGTTGTGCACACGTTGTGCACACGTTGTGCACACGTTGTACACATATCGTGCACCGCGGCGTGATTGCACGGCGGGACGGGCGCGGCCGAGGGTTGATGTACGTATACGGGAAGAGGGCTCGTCACGGGAGGTTGGTCGATGTCCAGCTGATGTTTGTATGTACAGAACAAGCGACAGGGAACCAGGGGAGACGGGGACTACGCGCCACGGGGGACGACCGGGAGGGACCAGCCGGGATGCAGTCCAGCGGTGGTCAGGCGCAGGGCTCTGGCAGGTCGGCTCACTGACTGTCTGTGTCCGCAGGCCTGTAGCCCAGGCTGTAGGCAGGGCCGTCTGTGTCCGCAGGCCTGTGGCCCAGGATGTCAGGAGGGCCGTCTGTGTCCGCAGGCCTGTAGCCCAGGCTGTCGGCAGGACCGTCTGTGTCCGCAGGTCTGTAGCCCAGGCTGTCAGGAGGTCTGTTATCTGCAGGTCGGCAGGTCTGATATCCAGGCTCAGGCTCAGGTCCCAGCCGGCGCTGTGCCTCCGCTGTCCGTAGCTCTCCCCACGGCTCCCCGTCGGCCTGCGGGATACAGCACTGTTAATGAGTTTTGCCGAGCGGAGAAACGGCGAGTTCCGAAGAACCGGACGAGACAAGTTGGCGCGACTCGGGCGGCTGGCGTACGTGAGGCGAAGTTGGCACCGTTTTAGCACCCCGGCCAGTTGTTGGGCACGTAGCGACTGTGTTTGTGGTCGGTCTGCGCCAAGAGAAGTGATCAACTAGCACTCGACGCACGGGTTTTTATCAACAACGTCGGAAGACTTTGATACCCATTCGATTTAAGAAGCAAAGGAAATAAAGCTAGCATTAAGTGGTATACGACCTATCCAAATTAGTGGAATCGGAGTGCATAAGAGAACACATAGTTCAGAGATGCCAATGCAGTATTGTGGCAGTTCAGTGATAGCAATGCAGTATTGTGGCAGTTCAGTGATACCAATGCAGTATTGTGGCAGTTCAGAGATACCAATGCAGTATTGTGGCAGTTCAGAGATACCAATGCAGTATTGTGGCAGTTCAGTGATAGCAATGCAGTATTGTGGCAGTTCAGTGATAGCAATGCAGTATTGTGGCAGTTCAGAGATACCAATGCAGTATTGTGACAGTTCAGAGATACCAATGCAGTATTGTGGCAGTTCAGAGATACCAATGCAGTATTGTGGCAGTTCAGAGATACCAATGCAGTATTGTGGCAGTTCAGAGATACCAATGCAGTATTGTGGCAGTTCAGAGATAGCAATGCAGTATTGTGGCAGTTCAGTGATAGCAATGCAGTATTGTGGCAGTTCAGAGATAGCAATGCAGTGTTGTGGCAGTTCAGTGATAGCAATGCAGTATTGTGACACAATTACAATGCATATTTTGATACAGAGAAAGTAAGAATTAAGCGTACTCGTTGATCGTTGCAAGGCGTTGTCCACATTTTCTGCAACATTCGTGTTTGTCAGTTTCCGTAAACTACGAGTATGGTGAATTTGTCAAAGCTTTATCATTTATCCGTCACTCAGAACCGTGTACGCTGAGAAATGCGGCTCTGCGAACGCCAAGTACCAGTGAAGAACACAATGAATGGCTCATTTTAACTTGACCGGAAAGCCATGGAGCGCTGGCGACGCCATGTGCCAAGTTTCCCTGCAAGTTGGGCCGACAATGGCATCCGAGCCAAGGGAACCGTGAATGGAAATACTTAAGCGGTTCGTTTGCCTTATCGTGGATACTGCGCGATTGTAGACACTATAGTAACTCCCACCTGCCAATACAGTCCAGAATAGCACTGGTTCGACATTCGTGACTGGCAGTAAGATCAGGCTAGTCAAAGAGCTCCGTTAACTGAACCAAGATATCGCTCAAACAATAGCACAACGATAAGAAAACTGCCGTCAATGCCTGTTCACCCGTTTGCATTTCCATGTTGATGCGATTCCGGAGGTTGGACGTCAGTCACTGATTAAGAGTGATAACTGTTGGAACCTAGATGGAGAGTGACTGACAGCCAATGCTCTGAACAATGACATATTACTAGTGCCTAGTGGTGAACACACACTATCTGCGTACTGACGTACATTCGTCCCGCCTCTCCTCGTTCAGCGCATGAAGGACAGCACAAGCTGTTGGCGAAACCGACTTGAGTGTGAACCTGCTGCCACCGCCAGGTAGATAGTACTCTACGAACATAAACTATTCATAAAGGCAATGCCTTTATGCGGATTTTTGTCCGGGCATGGACATTTTAATGGGTATTTTAAGACCTAATCTGACATCCGTCGAATATAAATGATTATTAACAGACATATGCATTGAGACTAATGGGGCGATTTGCTAGTAGATGGTCTGAATGCGCAATATTGCCCTTGTTAATGTGGATACAGCCCAGTTCCACGTAGGTAGCATCATGGATTACCTAATACCTGGATGGGAAGCTCCGCTCGCAAACCCTGTGACAAATAAAGTTCCGCTAGATGGCAGGACTAACAATGTCGCGCCGGACGCCTGAGTTACCTATCCAGGTATTATCTGGATGGGAAACTCCGCTCGCAAACCCTGTGACGAATATAGTGCCGCTAGATGGCAGGACTAACAATGTCGTGCCGGAAGCCTGAGTTTCCTATCTAGGTATTATCTGGATGGGAAACTCCGCTCGCAAACCCTGTGACGAATATAGTGCTGCTAGATGGCAGGACTAACAATGTCGCGCCGGAAGCCTGAGTTTCCTATCTAGGTATTATCTGGATGGGAAACTCCGCTCGCAAACCCTGTGACGAATATAGTGCCGCTAGATGGCAGGACTAACAATGTCGTGCCGGAAGCCTGAGTTTCCTATCTAGGTATTATCTGGATGGGAAACTCCGCTCGCAAACCCTGTGACGAATATAGTGCCGCTAGATGGCAGGACTAACAATGTCGCGCCGGAAGCCTGAGTTTCCTATCCAGGTGTTAGGTAATCCATGGTAGCATACAAACGTTTATATAAACACCTGATTGCGGCACAATAATGTTGGTTGCGCGTTATGTTTCACGATATCCGGTCAGCTATGCATGTGCCATTGCTATTTTCTGTGTCTTAAGTTTAGAGTGTTTAGTTTAGTTATCAAGTTAGTTATTATTTAGTTTAGTTATTAAGTTTAGTTTTTTACTTAAGTTTAGAGTATCTTAAGTTTCAGAGAGGTGCTTAACTATTGTTGCTACTGTTTACCCTTTGTTTAATCAATATTATGATGATGATGATGATGAACTATGATGCACACTGACGCGCATTGATCACCATTGGTCAGCACGCTTGATCGGCATACGTCACAGTCCGTTAGACTCAGGTCTCGAACTGTCAGTAGTTAAGTCCCTCCACTTTTCTCCCGCTTTCTAAAAGAGCCACGGTCTTAAACACTGATAGGAAAGCGGCCCAAACGACCTAAGTTGAGGAGACGAAAGAACAGGCATGAACAACACAAAATACCTGAGAAGCAAAAGTTCCCATTGTCTAAGCTACTAGGCCCGCGAAACAAAGGCTTTTGGTTTTAAACTTCGAAGAGAGATTACAGTGTTGTGCAGCTTGGAAGCCTACGTGATAACCCATCTCTACTTGCTAGCCGCACATTGTATACTACAACTTAGAGACAAGCTCAAATGACACTAGCAGATTTCCAAAGACGGTAATGTTACATTGCAAATGCTGTAGCGATTTCAATAAGGCTTTCTAGGGTTCCTAGGGTTCCCTGTAATCTCTCATTTCCTATGTTTGTGATGATTATATCGGCATATGCACTGGCATTTCCGATTATATCACCAAAACAAATCAGCATACAAATAAATGTGAATTAAATGTAAGCTGATACAAATGCAAATATTTTATCATTACGCAAACATATGATCATTCAATCACGAACAATAATCGCCGGGACAGGCATGAGCTTACCGGTGGTCGGCAATTATTACACGATTTATTTATTTCCATGTATAAGGAATTATTTGTCATCGATTCAGCTCTGTAGGATAATCTCAAATGTGACGTGCACAACATCGCCGTGTAGTTATTATGGCTACAATTGTGTTGTTGATGGACCCAATCCTCGACATAAGTAAAACAGGCATTTTGTATATAAAGCTCACAATGCGTTTGTACTTGCATAATATTAGTTCTATCTACGAAACAAACTTGGCCAATTTTATCATCCTCCTTGCAGGGGAAATTATGACCCAAAGATGTATGTACTTATGACGCTCATTCATGGTTACACGTGTTCGCTGTGTGTCTAAGCGACTATGAAGTCGACACATCGACTCGCCGAGTTTTTCAGATAATCACGCAGTTGAGAGATCGACTGACCGTGTTTCTAGACGATCATGGAGTTGATTCTGTCGCTAAAGCTGATCTGTTCGTCGTCGACCGCTGGCGCTTCCCTGAGGCCTAGCTGCGACCTGAGGTCTGCGGGGCCCAGCACCAAGTCGCTCTCGGCCGCCGGCTCCCAGGCGGACGTAGCGGACGTACGTTTCCTCCGGCCCCTGCCAACACAGAGGGACACAGGGCGTCAGACGAAACAGACCACATAGACATCAGAGACACAGCGACACAGGGTGTCAGAGTAAACAGACAACATAGACATCAGAGACACAGCGACACAGGGCGTCAGAGGGAACAGACAACATATACATCAGAGACACAGAGTGTCAGAGGGAACAGACAACATAGACATCAGAGACACAGAGTGTCAGAGGGAACAGACAACATATACATCAGAGACACAGAGTGTCAGAGGGAACAGACAACATAGACATCAGAGACACAGAGTGTCAGACGAAACAGACAACATAGACATCAGCGACACAGCGACACAGGGTGTCAGAGGGAACAGACAACATATACATCGGAGACACAGTGACACAGGGTGTCAGACGAAACAGACAACAAAGACATCAGCGACACAGCGACACAGGGTGTCAGAGGGAACATACAACATAGACATCAGAGACACAGCGACACAGCAACACAGCGACACAGGGTGTCAGAGAAAACAGACAACATAGACATCAGAGACACAGCGACACAGGGTGTCAGAGAAAACAGACAACATAGATATCAGCGACACAGCGACACAGGGTGTTAGATAAAACAGACAACATATACATCAGAGACACAGCGACACAGGGTGTCAGACGAAACAGACAACATAGACATCAGAGACACAGCGACACAGGGTGTCAGAGGGAACAGACAACATAGACATAAGAGACACAGCGACACAGGGTGTCAGAGGGAACATACAACATAGACATCAGAGACACAGCGACACAGCAACACAGCGACACAGGGTGTCAGAGGGAACAGACAACATAGACATCAGAGACACAGCGACACAGCAACACAGGGACACAGGGTGTCAGATAAAACAGACAACATAGACATCAGCGACACAGCGACACAGGGTGTCAGAGGGAACAGACAACATAGACATCAGAGACACAGCGACACAGGGTGTCAGAGGGAACAGACAACATATACATCAGAGACACAGCGACACAGCGACACAGGGTGTCAGAGGGAACAGACAAAATAGGCATCAGAGACACAGTGACACAGGGTGTCAGAGGGAACAGACAACATGATTCAATCCAATTTGTAGTCGACATGGTCCCAAGGTGTAAAGGGGTATAGACGATATATGGAATCTTTCGAGTTTTCCAGGGAAGATAAGAATATCTTTGCTGAGTGAGTGACCAGTAAAAACCGAGTGCCGAAGGCACGAGGTGTTTAGCTGTGGCACTCACGAAGAAAGACATTTGTATCTCCCCGAGAAAACTCGAAGGATTTCATATCTTCATATTTGACAACATGAAAATAAACGCAAATCTCGAGCTGCTATCTTTGCATCCTGCAGGGTGCGAAGAGAAGAATAGTTTTGCAGCATACAGATGTTAAAGATGAACCTCAAATATGAAGATATCGACATCCTGATATCCGATGCCACGATCCTATACTATTGGCTCATAATGCATGCACGAGAAAATGCGAAGATTGTGGTAAACTGCCATTCCTTTACTAGTACACATAAATTGTTCAAACCATTGTCTGTGGCGTAGCTCTGTATGCCTAACATTATGTTTAAGCATATCATTACGCATCTGTACGACAAATAGTTTCAATAACGTTCCCTCATTTCAGTTGCACATTCGTAGTGGCCCGCTAATATGCTAATATGACAAAAAACGACAGTTTGTTAGTGGTTTATTTCTGGCCACCTTATATAGTGGTGGGTGCATCCTTATAGTGGTGGGCGCATTTGAGGAGCTATCCTCCTTTTGCGACAGGCTATTATAAATAATTGTATGGGAGAAGGCTCATTGCTAAGCAAATTACTACGGTTCATTAGTGTTTGTTGTGGCGCATTTAAATAAAAGTAAGCTTTTAACTACATATATCTTAAAGCAGGAAATTGCACTTAACCATATATGCTGTGTAGCGAATTCGCTCATAAATATGCTCCGTTTCCAAGCAAATTAACTAAGAACATCAGAAAATACT
>JAXIVJ010011217.1:37500-44281 GCA_036785665.1 Chirona hameri
CAATCGAATGCTCCACGTTGTACCTAGTAGTTGACGCAATTGAATGTTTCACATTGCAGTGGTTAACACGGTCACCTTTATTGGAGCGAGCTCATCGGAGTACCTGTCTAGTACACGAACCTAGACCGTGCCCTCGGGACGTGTCCTCGGCGGGGATGTTCTATTTAAAGACGAGCCGCACCTCTGTCCAGTCGCCGGCAGCTGGAGGGGGGAGGGGGGGGGGAGGCGAGGGAAGATACATATGGCTTGCAAACAAACGTGGATACCGTGCATTGCCTAACACTACGAGAGAAACATCAGCTGATCCTCCGGGTAACGACCAGCAGTGGCTGTTCCCGAATTATCCCCACCTCTGCTGGGCACGGTTCATTACCTGGCGGCGACATCCCATCTATCTTCCCCTTCGCCCCTGCACCGGACGACCTGGCCGGGGCCGGGGCTGGCCCCGTGGCAGTAGGAGGCAGGGACTCGTGTGTTGGGCCGGAGCCGGGGCTGACCCCGGGTGGCGCGTGAGGTATATGAGCGAGACGGTGACTGCGAGGTACCGTGCCGACTACCGCGCGTAGGCTCTTGTGCGTTCACCGTTCGACTTACTGACATCGAAACCCTCCGGACTGTCGTGTTTTCCATGCGAGGTACCTCTTCTTGCGGACTTGATGGGCTGTCTATCAAGATTGCAAAGCTTTGCTTTGATGCCATTGGTCCTGTCCTCCAGCATGTCATCAACAATTGTCTGTCCAAAAACGACTTCCCTCTCTCTTGGAAACACTCTCTGATACGGCCAATTTTCAGGTGATCCGACCATACCATCAAACTACAGACCGATATCATTAGTACCCATCATCGCCAAGGTCACTGAGCGGATCGTCCAGCGTCAGCTCCATCACTATCTTTCTAGCAACTGCCTTCTTTCTGACAGCCAACATGGATTTCGTCCAAATCATTCAACTGCTTCTGCACTGATTGGCATCTCTGACAGCATTCTCACTGCTATGGACAACACCGAAATTTATCTTCTTTGCCTCATAGACTTAAGCAAATGTTTTGACGTAATCGACCACTTCAAATTACTTGACAAACTTCAAATTCTTGGAATCGACGCTGGATGGTTCCGCTCGTATCTTGAGGGTCACACGCAGTGTCTGCATCTCCAACGGCAAGGGACACCGCGTTTTGTCCAAATCATTGCCTAACAATGTCGGAGTGTTCCAAGGTTCAGCCCTCGGGCCGCTGCTATTCACCGTTTTCGCGAACGATTTAAGCCTCCACGCTCCCGACGCATGTATCGTACAATATGCTGATGCTACGCAGGTGCTCGTCAGCGGCCGAAAGTCAGCTCTGGACTCAACAGTTGCTCGACTTGAGGTCACTCTGGATGCTCTGAGTGACTGGTTTGCAGCCAATGGTCTGAAGGTCAATGCCGGAAAGACGCAGCTTATGGCATTTGGTAGTCGCCAGAATCTGCGTGACCTGCCCGACATCAGCGTTAAATTCAGAGATGCAGTTTTGAAACCATGCCAAAAGGTGAAGAACCTAGGCGTGATCTTTGATCCATGCCTCACTTGGGACGACCATGTGGCGGCCCTCACCAGAAAGTGTTTTGGTACACTAATCGGACTGAGCCATGCGCGTCACCAACTGCCAGCCGACACCATCGTGACAATTGTGAACGCCCTGGTGCTCTCGCACATCCGCTACTGTTTGCCAGTTTACGGAAACTGCACAAAGAAGAATCTTGACTGCATTCAAAAGGTAATTAACTTTGCTGCTCGAGTAATTTCTGGCCGTCGCAAATATGACCATGTGGCGGATGTGCGCGATGCGCTGGGATGGCTGTCGGCCACTGATCTGTCATCCCATGATACGCTGGTGCTTCTGCACAAGGTAGTTCCTCCGCCATTGCCAGGATGTTTCATCGCAACGAAGAAATGCGAGAGCGCACAACTAGGCAAAACAGCAACCTAAGCTTACCCAGCATTCGCACAGAAGCAGGGAAGCGAAGGTTTTGCTATCGTGCAGCCATGCAGTACAACAGACTGCCCATCGAACTCCAAGGCATGACGACCAGCCATTTTAAATCGTCGCTAAAACGCCACCTCATGCAGCGATGAAGTGCACCTGCATTGCACCGGACGGTGACGTGTGTGTGTGTGTGTGTGTGTGTGTGTGTGTGTGTGTGTGTGTGTGTGTGTGTGTGTGTGTGTGTGTGTGTGTGTGTGTGTGTGTGTGTGTGTGTGTGTGTGTGTGTGTGTGTGTGTGTGTGTGTGTGTGTGTGTGTGTGTGTGTGTGTGTGTGTGTGTGTGTGTGTGTGTGTGTGTGTGTGTGTGTGTGTGTGTGTGTGTGTGTGTGTGTGTGTGTGTGTGTGTGTGTGTGTGTGTGTGTGTGTGTGTGTGTGTGTGTGTGTGTGTGTGTGTGTGTGTGTGTGTGTGTGTGTGTGTGTGTGTGTGTGTGTGTGTGTGTGTGTGTGTGTGTGTGTGTGTGTGTGTGTGTGTGTGTGTGTGTGTGTGTGTGTGTGTGTGTGTGTGTGTGTGTGTGTGTGTGTGTGTGTGTGTGTGTGTGTGGTGTGTGTGTGTGTGTGTGTGTGTGTGTGTGTGTGTGTGTGTGTGTGTGTGTGTGTGTGTGTGTGTGTGTGTGTGTGTGTGTGTGTGTGTGTGTGTGTGTGTGTGTGTGTGTGTGTGTGTGTGTGTGTGTGTGTGTGTGTGTGTGTGTGTGTGTGTGTGTGTGTGTGTGTGTGTGTGTGTGTGTGTGTGTGTGTGTGTGTGTGTGTGTGTGTGTGTGTGTGTGTGTGTGTGTGTGTGTGTGTGTGTGTGTGTGTGTGTGTGTGTGTGTGTGTGTGTGTGTGTGTGTGTGTGTGTGTGTGTGTGTGTGTGTGTGTGTGTGTGTGTGTGTGTGTGTGTGTGTGTGTGTGTGTGTGTGTGTGTGTGTGTGTGTGTGTGTGTGTGTGTGTGTGTGTGTGTGTGTGTGTGTGTGTGTGTGTGTGTGTGTGTGTGTGTGTGTGTGTGTGTGTGTGTGTGTGTGTGTGTGTGTGTGTGTGTGTGTGTGTGTGTGTGTGTGTGTGTGTGTGTGTGTGTGTGTGTGTGTGTGTGTGTGTGTGTGTGTGTGTGTATGTGTGTGTGTATGTGTGTGTGTGTGTGTGTGTGTGTGTGTGTGTGTGTGTGTGTGTGTGTGTGTGTGTGTGTGTGCGTGCGCGTGCGCGTGCGCGTGCGCGTGCGCGTGCGCGTGCGCGTGCGCGTGCGCGTGCGTGTGCGTGTGCGTGTGCGTGTGCGTGTGCGTGTGCGTGTGCGTGTGCGTGTGCGTGTGCGTGTGCGTGTGCGTGTGTGTGTGTGTGTGTGTGTGTGTGTGTGTGTGTGTGTGTGTGTGTGTTTATGTACGCCCGTGTTTTCTACTATTTGTCCCATACACTGACGCGGGAGCTTAATAGCCACAGTCGTCTGTGGATGCTCCCAAGACGTACAATAAATAAATAAATAAATAAATAGAAGTGGGAGGCAGGGACCTGTGTGTTGGGCCGGAGCCGGGGATGGCCCTGGGGCAGTGGGAGGAAGATGGGACCCGTGTGTTGTGTATCGTGTGCCACATGATGCACGTTGAGAGTAGCGCCTTTCACAAATTGGGAATCACATTTTGGGATTTAAATGGGGTGAAAATGGAAGGAAATAGAGGGGGTTTTGGGGGAAATTAGTGGGTTGGAATAGGCAATGAATAGAGAAGCATAGTTATCTAACAACTAACTACAAAGGCACAAAACTAACAGCAGCTCTTCGAATGGCACTAATGGACAGCACTGAGCGAATACACGGATCGTAATATACTAATAAAATCAAACAGCTTTAGGAGCCCTGGCTTTTAAGTTTTATCTCGATACATGCATATTTAGATATATGAGAGAAAGAGACATGCATTTTGAAAATAAGTTCCGTGAATTTCTCAGTAGCTTCATCATGTCTAGGAACAGGTACACAGAGACAGGGTTGTCCCAACTAGACTAATAGCTGTCCATAACGTGTTACCGTTGTTGGTACAGCACTGCGCGGGCGACGTTCAATTTTCTATAAATAAAAAACAGGTGGATCGAAACAAAAACACCCATAAAAAGCAGACCAAATGACCCTGACTGACCCTCACTGTTGATCGAATATCATGAGCCCTGTCACCCTGTCACAGTTGTTTTGAAAGTTTGTACGTGAGAGAGAGGCCGAGGCACAATACGGGCGGAACAGAGATTAATGGCAGCCGACTTTTGGCGTTACGCTAATTGGGGCCTATTATTTTGGTTGAAACATCAATCTCAATTAATTCAGTGTCACCAAAAGTACAAATGATCATTAAGCATAAAGCATTATAATTCAGTTCGCTACTGTTTAAAGCGTCTTATTGCACCGATAAAGTATACTTTATCAGTTATCAGTATACTTTATCGGTGTATAACGCACTATAAACAGTAAAATTACAATAGCTTGCATAAGGACAGTGTGTAATGTCATTTGGTTGACTTCTGTAAAAAAACATAATAGATATGTAAAAACGGTCCATTCAATGTTTCCGGTGATGCAATTTGATTGTGCTTGAGCTTGCATTTTATTTGCACACACATTGACATTTTTATCCTAGCGCAAAACTGGTGTTTCTTTAGGCTACTAAAACTGGCATGCCCTGAGGCCAAACATTTACTAGCACTGGCTTACAACAATCAGCAATGAAGTTCCAACAGCTTCGTTCACTTAACATTTAAATCAGTAAAAAGCGGTCGTTGGATGTGCGCGTTTAAATTACACGATGTGTGATTGAGCGGATTTCATAGGATTTTCTTTAGCACGCACGAAGGAAGATGTCACGGGAAGGCGGCGATAATATTCCTACAGAACGGTATGACAGGACAGTTACGATTGGATAGAAAGCAATCCGGCTGCTGTCAAATCAGAGCATCCTTGCCACGTGTAGAAAGCAATCCGGCTGCTGTCAAATCCAGAGCATCCTTGCCACGGTGTGTGCGTGGCGAACAGAATGTGATCGCTGCCAACTCCGCAATTCTGTCGCTGTGCTGCAGCGAAATAAACGAAACCGGCAATACTATTCTACAGAAACTAAATCGCTTAAGCGGGCTGTTTTCTCCAAACGTGACCCTCTCGCGTTTCAGCGGGATTGGCGGCTGCGCCGCTCTCCAGACAAGCGGGACGAAAAGTATCCGCTGGGAGTGGACATAGATCAAAGCGACCCGCGTTCCCGACACATCGCGCTAGGTCGGTAACATCGTGCCAGGTCTGAAAAACATAAATCAGGCGGGCTCAGAGTTTAGACCATGGCAGCCTAATCAATGTGATGTTCTAAGTCAGAGCGCAGCCAATTGCTTTTACTGTGTTTGCTTTCAGTCATTTGTGAAATTGTGTGCAGTCTGCTATAAATAGAATATCACTTGAAGATGGTTGAACCGTTCACCCGTTAACCTGTTAACACAGACATTTTTCTGGGGATAGCTTGCTTGACCCGCTATCCTGTTAAATTATTGTCCCGTCAATATCATGAGCCCGTTAACCCATTCACTTCTTTCTTCTTCTTTTTTTTTTGGGGGGGGGGGATAACTGGACCCGCTAACCCGTTAACCCGGTAGCCCATGTTATTTTTCAGGACATAACTCAGCACTCAGAAACGGGTTTATCCCGACCTTTAAAAATCAGATGCCCTGGGTCCCTGTTAAGACGTTAAGCGCATAGTTTGTTATTTTTTCCGCTTACCTCCTTCGGTATCTCATACAGGGAAACTTGGGGAAACAATCACCATCTCACGGTATATTTAATGGACGGAACCTTTCCGAATCAGCACGCGAATTCAGCGCTGGCTGCCAACTGACTCATGGGTGGCACCGCTTGAACGCCGTATAGGTCGCCTCGTCGGTGCTCAGAAAACGTGATTTGATATCACTGGCGGCAGAGCGCTGCACCAATCAAATTGCAAGATTTCAGCTAGCAATAGCGCAATAGTTGAAATTGAACAGTCTGTTGAAGGGCGTGTTGCGTGCGGGTTTCGATGGCTGACGTTCGTCAAATTAGCAGCATCAGATATCACACTGGCAGTGTGATATTCCGAGGTGTCTCGATTTGCCCCAAATTTTTCATACAGGGCCTCCTCGATGCGCTGATTCCGAAAATATTCCGATTCCGAGTAGACAAGATGCGACACAGGCAAAACACAGCGAGGTTTAGTGAGGACGACTGTTCTCAAATTGCTGATGGAAATATATGCGTCTGTCAGCTCTGTTATAGTTGGCCTCATAAGTAAATGTCTCATAATGGTAGTGTAGCTTCCAGAGGTAGCGACGATTGCATACAAATCATTGCACAATGGTATTGTTTCCTATTACACTGACGACACACGGTATTGTTTCCTATTACACTGACGACACACGGTATTGTTTCCTATTACACTGACGACACACGGTATTGTTTCCTATTACACTGACGACTCACGGTATTGTTTCCTATTACACTGACGACACATGGTATTGTTTCCTATTACACTGACGACACACGGTATTGTTTCCTATTACACTGACGACACACGGTATTGTTTCCTATTACACTGACGACACACGGTATTGTTTCCTATTACACTGACGACACACGGTATTGTTTCCTATTACACTGACGACACACGGTATTGTTTCCTATTACACTGACGACACACGGTATTGTTTCCTATTACACTGACGACACACGGTATTGTTTCCTATTACACTGACGACACACGGTATTGTTTCCTATTACACTGACGACACTTTAACGAA
>JAXIVJ010011218.1:10000-44280 GCA_036785665.1 Chirona hameri
TACCGTGACGGGGCCGACACGGAGCGGTCTCAGTAGCGGGACTGGGCTGCTGTTACCGTGACGGGGCCGAGATGGAGCGGTCTCAGTAGCGGGACTGGGCTGCTGTTACCGTGACGGGGCCGACATGGAGCGGTCTCAGTGGCGGGACTGGGCTGCTGTTACCGTGACGGGGCCGACATGGAGCGGTCTCAGTAGCGGGACTGGGCTGCTGTTACCGTGACGGGGCCGACATGGATCGGTCTCAGTAGCGGGACTAGGCTGCTGCTGTTACCGTGACGGGGCCGACATGGAGCGGTCTCAGTAGCGGGACTGGGCTGCTGCTGTTACCGTGACGGGGCCGACATGGAGCAGTCTCAGTAGCGGGACTGGGCTGCTGTTACCGTGACGGGGCCGACACGGAGCGGTCTCAGTAGCGGGACTGGGCTGCTGTTACCGTGACGGGGCGGACATGGAGCGGTATCAGTAGCGGGACTGGGCTGCTGCTGTTACCGTGACGGGGCCGACATGGAGCGGTCTCAGTAGCGGGACTGGGCTGCTGCTGTTACCGTGACGGGGCCGACATGGAGCGGTCTCAGTAGCGGGACTGGGCTGCTGCTGTTACCGTGACGGGGCCGACATGGAGCGGTCTCAGTAGCGGGACTAGGCTGCTGCTGTTACCGTGACGGGGCCGACATGGAGCGGTCTCAGTAGCGGGACTGGGCTGCTGTTACCGTGACGGGGCCGACATGGAGCGGTCTCAGTAGCGGGACTGGGCTGCTGCTGTTATCGTGACGGGGCCGACACGGAGCGGTCTCAGTAGCGAGACTGGGCTGCTGTTACCGTGACGGGGCCGACATGGAGCGGTCTCAGTAGCGGGACTGGGCTGCTGTTACCGTGACGGGGCCGACATGGAGCGGTCTCAGTAGCGGGACTGGGCTGCTGTTACCGTGACGGGGCCGACATGGAGCGGTCTCAGTAGCGGGACTGGGCTGCTGTTACCGTGACGGGGCCGACATGGAGCGGTCTCAGTAGCGGGACTGGGCTGCTGCTGTTACCGTGACGGGGCCGACATGGAGCGGTCTCAGTAGCGGGACTGGGCTGCTGTTACCGTGACGGGGCCGACATGGAGCGGTCTCAGTAGCGGGACTGGGCTGCTGCTGTTACCGTGACGGGGCCGACATGGAGCGGTCTCAGTAGTGGGACTGGGCTCCTGTTACCGTGACGGGGCCGACATGGAGCGGTCTCAGTAGCGGGACTAGACTGCCTTTACCGTGCCGGGGCCGACATGGAGCGGTCTCAGTAGCGGGACTGGGCTGCTGTTACCGTGACGGGGCCGACATGGATCGGTCTCAGTAGAGGGACTAGGCTGCTGTTACCGTGACGGGGCCGACATGGAGCGGTCTCAGTAGCGGGACTGGGCTGCTGCTGTTACCGTGACGGGGCCGACATGGAGCAGTCTCAGTAGCGGGACTGGGCTGCTGTTACCGTGACGGGGCCGACACGGAGCGGTCTCAGTAGCGGGACTGGGCTGCTGTTACCGTGACGGGGCGGACATGGAGCGGTATCAGTAGCGGGACTTGGCTGCTGTTACCGTGACGGGGCCGACATGGAGCGGTCTCAGTAGCGGGACTGGACTGCTGCTGTTACCGTGACGGGGCCGACATGGAGCGGTCTCAGTAGCGGGACTAGGCTGCTGTTACCGTGACGGGGCCGACATGGAGCGGTCTCAGTAGCGGGACTGGACTGCTGCTGTTACCGTGACGGGGCCGACATGGAGCGGTCTCAGTAGCGGGACTAGGCTGATGTTACCGTGACGGGGCCGACATGGAGCGGTCTCAGTAGCGGGACTGGGCTGCTGCTGTTACCGTGACGGGGCCGACATGGAGCGGTCTCAGTAGCGGGACTGGGCTGCTGTTACCATGACGGGGCCGACATGGAGCGGTCTCAGTATCGGGAATGGGCTGCTGTTACCGTGACGGGGCCGACATGGAGCGGTCTCAGTAGTGGGACTGGACTGCTGCTGTTACCGTGACGGGGCCGACATGGAGCGGTCTCAGTAGCGGGATGGGCTGCTGTTACCGTGACGGGGCCGACATGGAGCGGTCTCAGTAGCGGGACTGGACTGCTGCTGTTACCGTGACGGGGCCGACATGGAGCGGTCTCAGTAGTGGGACTGGGCTGCTGTTACCGTGACGGGGCCGACACGGAGCGGTCTCAGTAGCGGGACTGGGCTGCTGCTGTTACCGTGACGGGGCCGACATGGAGCGGTCTCAGTAGCGGGACTGGGCTGCTGTTACCGTGACGGGGCCGACATGGAGCGGTCTCAGTAGCGGGACTGGGCTGCTGCTGTTACCGTGACGGGGCTGACATGGAGCGGTCTCAGTAGCGGGACTGGGCTGCTGTTACCGTGACGGGGCCGACATGGAGCGGTCTCAGTAGCGGGACTAGGCTGCTGCTGTTACCGTGACGGGGCCGACATGGAGCGGTCTCATTAGCGGGACTGGGCTGCTGCTGTTACCGTGACGGGGCCGACATGGAGCGGTCTCAGTAGCGGGACTGGGCTGCTGTTACCGTGACGGGGCCGACATGGAGCGGTCTCAGTAGCGGGACTAGGCTGCTGTTACTGTGACGGGGCCGACACGGAGCGGTCTCAGTAGCGGGACTGGGCTGCTGCTGTTACCGTGACGGGGCCGACATGGAGCGGTCTCAGTAGCGGGACTGGGCTGCTGTTACCGTGACGGGGCCGACACGGAGCGGTCTCAGTAGCGGGACTGGGCTGCTGCTGTTACCGTGACGGGGCCGACATGGAGCGGTCTCAGTAGCGGGACTGGGCTGCTGCTGTTACCGTGACGGGGCCGACATGGAGCTGTCTCAGTAGCGGGACTGGGCTGCTGCTGTTACCGTGACGGGGCCGACATGGAGCGGTCTCAGTAGCGGGACTGGGCTGCTGCTGTTACCGTGACGGGGGCCGACATGGAGCGGTCTCAGTAGCGGGACTGGGCTGCTGCTGTTACCGTGACGGGGCCGACATGGAGCGGTCTCAGTAGCGGGACGGAGCTGCTGCTGTTACCGTGACGGGGCCGACATGGAGCGGTCTCAGTAGCGGGACTGGGCTGCTGCTGTTACCGTGACGGGGCCGACATGGAGCGGTCTCAGTAGCGGGACTGGGCTGCTGCTGTTACCGTGACGGGGCCGACATGGAGCGGTCTCAGTAGCGGGATTGGGCTGCTGCTGTTACCGTGACGGGGCCGACATGGAGCGGTCTCAGTAGCGGGACTGGGCTGCTGCTGTTACCGTGACGGGGCCGACATGGAGCGGTCTCAGTAGCGGGACTGGGTTGTTGTTACCGTGACGGGGCCGACATGGAGCGGTCTCAGTAGCGGGATGGGCTGCTGTTACCGTGACGGGGCCGACATGGAGCGGTCTCAGTAGCGGGACTGGGGTGCTGCTGTTACCGTGACGGGGCCGACATGGAGCGGTCTCAGTAGTGGGACTGGGCTGCTGTCACCGTGGCGGGGCCGACATGGAGCGGTCTCAGTAGCGGGACTGGGCTGCTGCTGTTACCGTGACGGGGCCGACATGGAGCGGTCTCAGTAGCGGGACCGGGCTGCTGTTACCGTGACGGGGCCGACATGGAGCGGTCTCAGTAGCGGGACTAGGCTGCTGTTACCGTGACGGGGCCGACATGGAGCGGTCTCAGTAGCGGGACTGGGGTGCTGCTGTTACCGTGACGGGGCCGACATGGAGCAGTCTCAGTAGCGGGACTGGGTTGTTGTTACCGTGACGGGGCCGACATGGAGCGGTCTCAGTAGTGGGACTAGGCTGCTGTTACCGTGCCGGGGCCGACATGGAGCGGTCTCAGTAGCGGGACTGGGCTGCTGTTACCGTGACGGGGCCGACATGGAGCAGTCTCAGTAGTGGGACTGGGCTGCTGTTACCGTGGCGGGGCCGACATGGAGCGGTCTCAGTAGCGGGACTGGGCTGCTGCTGTTACCGTGACGGGGCCGACATGGAGCGGTCTCAGTAGCGGGACTGGGCTGCTGTTACCGTGACGGGGCCGACATGGAGCTGTCTCAGTAGCGGGACTGGGCTGTTGTTACCGTGACGGGGCCGACATGGAGCGGTTTCAGTAGCGGGACTGGGCTGCTGTTACCGTGACGGGGCCGACATGGAGCGGTCTCAGTAGCGGGACTGGGCTGCTGTTACCGTGACGGGGCCGACATGGAGCGGTCTCAGTAGCGGGACCGGGCTGCTGTTACCGTGACGGGGCCGACATGGAGCGGTCTCAGTAGCGGGACTAGGCTGCTGCTGTTACCGTGACGGGGCCGACATGGAGCGGTCTCAGTAGCGGGACTGGGCCGACATGGAGCGGTCTCAGTAGCGGGACTAGGCTGCTGCTGTTACCGTGACGGGGTCCGACATGGAGCGGTCTCAGTAGCGGGACTGGGCTGCTGTTACCGTGACGGGGCCGACATGGAGCGGTCTCAGTAGCGGGACTGGGCTGCTGCTGTTACCGTGACGGGGCCGACATGGAGCGGTCTCAGTAGCGGGACTGGGCTGCTCCGTGCTGGCTAGGGGCTCATTCGGCATGTTCAGGGGCCCTTCTGACCCACCTAGGGGCCCTTTCGGTCCGGTCAGGGCCCCTCTGACCTGCACAGGGGCCCTCTGGTCTGTCCAGGAGCCCTCCAACCTGCTCAGGGGCCCTTATGACCTGGCAAAGGATTGCGCTGGCCGCTTTGTCACCCTGTCGACATGCTCAGGGGCCTCTCAACCTGCCCAGAGACCCCTCTGTACTGGCTAGGGGCCCATTTGACGTGTTCAGGGGGCCCATTTGACGTGATCAGGGGCCCTCTGACCCGCTCAGGGGCCCTTTCGGTCTGGCCAGGGGCCCCTCTGACATGCACAGGGCTCTTTTGAACGTCCAAGGGGCCCTCTGGTCTTTCAGAGAGGGCCCTGGTGGCCCTAAAGGGCCTCTGAACTCCTCTAAACTCTATAAAGACCGCTTCGTGTAGTAAAGAGCCTATGATACCGCGCTTCGCGCGGTCTCGTCGGCCCTTTTCGGCGCGCTGCGCGCACCGAAAAGGGCCCTCCTGGCCTCCGGGGGGGGGGGGGGGGGCGGCCGCCCCCGCCGCCCTCCCCTTGGCTACGTGCCTGATCAGTGATGACTTGCCGATGCGAACACTGTGCAGTGTAGGATAAGAATCCGATAAGATTGGCCACATCACTGTCTGCACCATGCCAGCAATCATATAACGGCGCCTGACGTCTCTTATCTCCCAGCGATAGCCGGTACGTGGCGTCTCCGGCCGATTTGTTGCGCACGTCTCAAAGCCGCAGTCAGAGGTAGTTCGGTGCTGACCGGCCCCAGCGCCGCCCGCAGGCAGCAGCCGCTGGGTCCAGCGATACTCACTCCACAGGGACGGTGCAGTCAGCAACTGCAGCCATGGATCTCTGCAGCCTGCTGTCGACTCTGATCAAAGGTACACCATTCAGATTCTTGTTGGCAAATTAAATATGTTAGTCATTGCGTTTCCTTATCCCTATTTTATCGTTGTCGCGATGGCTGTAAACGGCCGAGGCCCAACGCTCCTATGTGTTACGATGTCTGTCCAATTAGAAAAAAAGACCGTCTTCTAAATCGGTATGATTCTTGTGTATGATACATCCGAGTACCATTCAGGGGCGCAGCCAGACCTTCAGAAGGGGGGGGGGAGCCTCTGGGAGAGGCCCCCAACCCCCCCCCCCCCCCCACAAAAGTACCCCTTGATATGAAAAACTCTACAGATTTCGGTCACTTTATTTTGTGAGGCCCCCTTTTCAACAATTTTCTTCGTCTACTTTTGATGTGCTGGATTGGACCAGGACCATGAGTAGGCATTTTACTAAGCGCATTACTAATTTGTATTGGTACGTACAGGAGATACAACCTATCTTAGCTGACACAGGTGGGGGTCGGTTTTTGAGTGAGGAGGTGGCCGAAATGACGAAAAATGTACCCCCATTTTGATACGTGTATTTAAGCCTTTACAGCATTTTTTAAATGTGGATTTTCATGTTATAGTATAGGTAGGTACATGGGTGGAGCTTTTCAGAAAGAGTTGGTGGGGCAAAATGTCATATAGGCTGGCTGTTTTCAATGGTTCAGGTGAAAAATGGCCATTTCAACGGCAGGAAACACTCAAATCTGACAAAAGTTGGTGGGGCAGTCGCCTCACCATTTGATAGGAATTTCCATAGAGATCTTATATACATGTATGTATATGTATATAAGATCTCTATGGGAAACTCCACCCGTGGGTAGGTATGTACTTGTTAGCGCTGCGAAGCGAAATTTGTACGGTTTTGCCTGATAAAACCCAGAAATATAGGCCTTGTTAGAGGATAATAAGCTAAAAATGATATTCATTCAATTCAGCGTTATGACGAACCGAAGACGATGACGATGACTTCGTTATGACGATGACTACCGATGTGACGCCGCGAAGCGGCGTTAAATTTTTATTTTAGGTCCTGGAAAACGAAAAGTTAATATTGGAACCAGACCGTGAGGTCTGGTTCCAATCCCCGTTTCCGTATACGTATACGTATACGTATACGTATACGTATACGTATACATATACACATACATATACATATACATATACATATACATATACATATACGTATACATATACACATACATATACATATACATATACATATACATATACATATACATATGCCGGCCTTTATAGGGCCGGTCCCTCTGCCGGCCTTTATAGGGCCCTGCCAATCTGTAGAGGGCCCTCTGCCGGTTTTAATTTCTATTGCCGCCCCTGTCGAGCTTGGGATGGGGGGGGGGGGGCTTTAGCCCTTGCCTTCCCCCCTGGATCCCGCCAGTGAAATCCACAGGAAATGGCTAAATTTGCCCAATTTTCATCAGAGTCCCGCATCTTTTGCAAAATACAAAGATCCAGTGGCGGATCTACGTTTGGGCAAAATGGGCAATTGCCCCCCCCCCTCCAAAAAACGCCGAAATTGGTGCAAGATTGTCACATTTCCTAATATAGAAGGAAAAAAGTTAGCTTTGAATCAGCTATCAATGCATAAGCAAGCCAAATCCGATGAGTTTTCAGAATTGTGTGAGACTTTTTGGAATTTTGCCCCCCCCCCAAACCACCCGTTCTGGATCCGCCAATGCAAAGATCCATGTGGTATTTTTATTCTGTGACCTCCACGAGGTAAAATATATTCACCCTGAGGTCATTCGTCATTTTTCTTCGATAACTTTTTTACCGAACCAGTAAGGCGCCGTAGTTGCCGATGAACGAGTGAACGCAAAGGAAATGTATGGTGAATTTCAACTCGATCAGGGAAGTAGTTTCTGAGATACAAATACGTGGTGCACACGTGCACACGTGCAGAAGCACCCCATCCCTGACTTGTAGCAAAGTGGCGGCTGATAGATCCCTAACCACACACCAAAATTGAACACAATCGGCTCAGCTGTTGCCCCCACCCAGTCCAAATTGTGTGGCGACGTTCCTGGTCCAACAACCACCGATATCCCCCACTCTGCCGCTAATGAGACCTTTGGGGGGGGGGGCTAAACGCCCGCCCCCGGCACGGCGTGGGCTAACATAAATAGCAAAAATTATGAAAAAGCGGGGGTCATGCCACCCCCGTTTCCTTCTATGAACCGTATGCCTTTGTAGACCCGCCTGTCGTGGGATAAAATACTCGTACCTGACGCCTGACGTTTTTTTCTTTTCTTGAAGAAGCTCACCAGTGTGGGCTACACCGACCGCTTCATCACCGTATCACCGTATCCATTTACGATAACTCCTGCTTGCAATTGCCGCCCCGTCGGCAGAAACAGAGAGGACAGCTAGAGGGCCGCACGCCAGTTTGACCATATCCGTAACGTGGACGTGGGATGAACTTATAAACAAAATGCAGCAGATGTAAGGGCCTCGGCGGGGTTGAGGAGCGAAGGGTCGCAACAGTGTTTCAGTCGTTTGTTAGACAGCGGTTCCTCAAACTATCTAGGGCTATCTTATCTATCTATCTATCTATCTTATCTGGCCATGGTTCCAGTAGAGCCACTGTCCGGCCGGTCCGGGCGGGTCCCGGTCAGCCACGGGACGGAGCGAGCGGGCGCCTGCGTCCGCTCGCAACGGTGATGGGGATATGTGATGATATGTGATCTAATGTGGGCAGGAGAGGTGTCAAGTTATAGGTGCTTTCATTGTGCACCTTTGCATCAATCCATCATTAAAAATTGTGCTATTGTTCTGCCAGAAAAATAAAAATAAACGATGATGACAATCCATTGCTTTCAATGATAGACAATGATAGAACAGCGCACCTGATCAGTGGCGGATCCAGGGGGGGGGGGGGTCACGGGGGTCATGACCCCCCCCCCCCCACTGGGCCATGGGGGCACCACCGCGCCGAGACACCAGGGGAACCGCCACAAAAAAAAAATGGGTAATAGAACAACGGGTAGAACAGTAAGGAATGTAACGCCCAAATGAATTAGACAAGATATCATTTTTATCGTAATTGTTTTGTCTATTATAAATTGAAGGTATGGTTTGCTATCCATAACTTGTATTTCCATAGATTATATCTGTATTTATTGAATTAAACGCCAGAAAATATACGAAGTAGTAGTCAAAGTAGTGTATTTGCAGTACATGTAGTAGCATTTGGAAGCGGTGATATTAAATTCTACTACGAAGTAGTAGTCGAAGTAGTGTATATTTCAGTACTGTATATTTCAGTACTGTACATACAGTACTGTACTGAGGCATTTGGAAGCGGTCAGCGGTCGTTCTGACATTTTTTTAACCCCCAAGCCCATGTATCCCCTTTACACCCGGAATATCGAAAAATGATAAATGGAAACGTTGTAGCTAAGGCTTGTAGCTATCTGTTCCAGAAGTCGTATTTAAAATATGTACCATAGGATACGAGCCAGTCTCGCCTAAAAATCATCGATTTAACATCGGAACCCTATGGTGTAGTAGGTTTTTAACGCCCAAACGCCCAAGTGCTGCCAACTGTTACGTAAGGTGGGGGCTGGTTCACACCGCCACATTTGTGATTTTGATGACATTTTGTCTATAGGGTTATCTTGTGCCCTGAAGTCAACTTTGGCATCGGCAGATCCCTAAGGTCAACGGTTCTAAAGATATAGCCTCGGGCATTTTTGCGAGGTCACGCTGCATGTTAATCTTTGGAGGCATGTAGCTCCAAAACCAATGAATATAATGCATCATATAGGCATATCATGGTGACGACAATGAACTGGGCAACATTTTGATAATCTCTGATTTTCACAAATTTGACTTCTTATTTTTTGATGACGTCATTTTTGTTTGTGCCTATACCCATGCCCCGTCAAAAAAAAATTTGTTTTGCTTAATACTAAGGCTTTACTATTTATCTCGAGAAAGGAAAAAAGGTAATATTTCTAAAAAATTTTTTTTTTTTTTTTTTTAATATTTAAGTTTTTTGCCAATACAGCATTTTAAGGCATTTGCAGTAGAATACCGCCACTGGCACTGACGGTAGAGGGTGGTGGGGGTGAACGCACACCCAAAATAGCCCATGACCAAACCCCCTTAACCCCTCCCAAAAAATTAATGGTACAGGTATGTTCAAAACAGTAGGTAATATGCAATGCACATTATGTACCCATGAAGGTGTTGGAAATATATATATCCTACCGGAAACTTGCTGGAAACCCCAATGCCATGAAAAAGTATCCACATGCCTTCGTAGCTACGGGGTGGGGGCGGCGGGTGCAGCGCGCCGAAAAGGGCCGACGAGACCGCGCGAAGCGCAATATAATGGGCTCTTTCCTACGCGAAGCGTGTTCTTTAGAGAGTTTAGAGCACTTCAGAGGCCCTTTAGGGCCACCAGGACCCTCTCTGAAAAGACCAGAGGTCACCTTGGACGTTCAAAAGAGCCCTGTGCATGTCAGAGGGGCCCTGGCCAGACCAAAAGGGCCCCTGAACGGGTCAGAGGGCCCCGAACACGTCGAATGGCCCCTAGCCAGCACAGAGGGCCCCTGGGCAGGTCGAGAGGCTCCTGAGCATATCGGCAGGGCGACAAAGCAGCCAGCGCAGTCCCTTGCCAGGTCATAAGGGCCCCTGAGCAGGTTGGAGGGCCCTTGGCCAGACCCCAGATGGCCCCTGGGAAGTTCAAAGGGCCACTGTGCAGGTCAGAGGAGCCCCTGACCAGAACGAAAGAGCCCCTAGGTGTGTCAGGGGGACCCCGAACACGTCGAATGGGCCCCTAGTCAGCACAGAGGGGCCCCTGGACAGGTCGAGAGGCCCCTGAGCATGTCGGCAGGGCAACAAAGCAGACAGCCTTTGCCAGGTCGGAAGGGTCCCTTAGGAGGCTGGAGGGCCCCTGGACAGACCAGAGGGGCCCTGGAAAGTTCGAAATGCCCCTGTGCAGATCGGAGGGGCCCCTGGGCGGGTCAGAAGGACCCCTGAACATGCCGAATTGGCCCATAGCCAGCACAGAGGGGCCCAAGGGCAGGTTGGAGGGCCCCTTGAGCATGTCGGCAGGGCGACAAAGCAGCCAGCGCAGTCCGACCAGAAGAGTCGCTGGGCAGATCGGAGGGGCTCCTGGGAAAGTCAGAGGTGCCCCTGGCTAGACCGAAACGGCCCCTGGGCCGGTCTGAAGGGCCCTTGAACATGCCAGACGAGTTCCTAGCCCGACTGGAGGTGTCCCTGGGCAGGTCGGAGTGGCCCCTGAGCATGTCGGTTGGGTGACAAAGCAGCCAGTTCAGTCCCTGGCCAGGTCGGAAGGACCTCTGAACAGGCCGAATGGGCCTATTGACACACAAGAGGGGCTTCTTGGAAGGTCAGAGGAATCCCTGGTCACACCGGAAGGGCCCAAAGCACGTAAAGATCCCAGATGAAGATTAAATACAAAGAGAACTTATTGATGACGTCATGTATTTTGTTATGTGCCTATACCCCTTCCTCGTCAAAAACGTTATTTTTTGGGTTTCATATTAATGCTTTACTACTTATCTCGAGATAGGAAAAACATAAAAAAGGTAATTTTTCTTTAAATATTGTATTCTATTTTTTGAATAACCACAAGAAAAAGATTAAAATCGGACCTTTCGGGTATATTGTAACACCCTTCGCCAGCGATTTAAGAGGCATTCGGTAACAGGTAATTCCTCGTCCTTAAGACGAGCAATAACATGTTACCGAATGCCTCTTAATCGCTAACGAAGGGTGTTGCAATATGGCAGAAGGCTCCGATTTAATTTTTTCTTGTAGAGTAAGCCCTCTTTGTATTTAACCCTCGCCCGGGTAGTGGGTGGATGCCACCCCGTCAGTTTTTCGGGAATAACTCGCGTAGTTTTTAACCGATTGCAGTACAACTTTCAGTACCCTACTTTCGAACAATCTGACACATATTTGGATTTTTTTTATTGTAGGTTACATGATCCGTGACATTTTACCTATTTTTGCAAGGTCATGTCAGGCGCACCTGGGGTCCCGTAGTATTGATCCTTGTAACTTGTGCAGTTTCATAGTGTGTGTTGTTCAGCACAGGTGTTTCCAGGTGACATTTGTGGTTTCCACTGACATTGTGACCTCGTTTGACCTTTTCAGAGTTCAACCGGGGTCATTGACCTTCGATGAACTCAGATTACTTTTTTTGCTTCTGGCGGTTTCTTAGGACATTTTGTGACGCTGGTTTCAAATGTGGGATCCATTTTACATAATTTTGTGTTCCACTGGGATCATACGCTTCCACAGGTCAACCGAGGTCACTGGCCTCAGATGACCTGAAATGTCCTTTTTGGAATTTGGCAGTTTATAGGACATTTTATGACGCTGATTTCAAATTTGGCACCCATTAAGCAATATGATATGCTCATTCACCATTCTAGCTCGATTAAATTCAATTTATACGCATTTACAATTTTGATGACTTTTGGGTCATTGACATGACTTCAGAGGTTATGTAACGTTGGTAACATTGCATACCCGTACAGCCGACTTTTTCAGCATTTAGTTCACCACAGGGCGGACCCGGCCGCTGAAAAAGAAACGTCAGCTGGTATACAGAGAACCAAGAGAGCAGTAATCGCCGCGCACCACGGTACCTGGCCCAGCCGGCCGACAATTCACCCTCCCGTCACGTACGAAGACCGGATCCCCCCCCCCCCCCCCATCAGAGACCAGCAGAGCAGGGCGTGCCGAAGTCACTGGCCAGAATTCCGCCGACTCGCAATTACGACGTAGCCGGCCGGCAGCGGATCAAATAGAGCTACCAGTGAGACAGCCGGCCAGGACGTCAGGAGGGGACCAGGCAAGACATAACATCCTGTTTGGTCTTCACACCATCCAGATAGGTGGAGAGTAGCACTCCCAATCACCCGGTGTGCAAACCCGAGAAGGAGCGCCACGCCTCCTGCGCAAACTCAGACACCCGGCCGCCTAGGCCAGGTGAGAAAAACAACGGATGGAACTGCTTAGCCACGCACCCGGGGTAACCAGAAAAGGAAACAACACCGGTACGCAGTAGCGAGAGGCCGGAGGGAGCTGATTAACCGGTTAACCAGAACAGCAAAGCACCACAGGAAGCGGATTTGGCGGATTAATCAGAACAGGGTGAACCCGGCCAACAGCTGGGGTCGCTAACAAGAGTCGGAGGTAGCTGATCCGTCAAGAAACAGGGGGAGCCGTTTAACGTCGGATGTCGCTAACCAGCCCCGGCAGGGACGATAGGAAACACTAACAAGAGTCAGATCAACAGGCCGGAAGGGACCATTTAGCAGACGGAAGCCCACCGTCGCAGAGGGCAGGTGGACGGGAAGTCACACGGCCGGCCTCGGAAGTAAGAAGGAGATATAACGGGCACAGGAGAGGAACAAAAAGAGGAGTGACTCGCGGGAGAGAAGGCTGGTCGGTCGCGCCGAGGAGGAGTCACTCGCGGGAGAGAGGGGTGGACGGTCGCGCCGAGGAGGAGTGACACGCGGAAGAGAAGGCTGGACGGTCGCGCCGAGGAGGAGTCACTCGCGGGAGAGAAAGCCGGACAGTCGCGCCGAGACATGGAGCCAGGAGGATCGCGCCCAAGGAGAGTACGCCAGCAGTGACGTCAGCAGATGCCAGGAGGTGGCGTCCCAGCAGCGCCGTGAGGGGCGGGCCCGACACTCTGCCTCAGGAGTCACTCGCTCACTCGCGGGAGAGAGAGAGAGAGCCGGGCGGTCGCGCCGAGACATGGAGCCAGGAGGGTCGCGCCAAAGGAGAGTACGCCAGCAGCGACGTCAGCAGATGCCAGGAGGCGGCGTCCCAGCAGCGCCGTGAGGGGCGGGCCCGACACGCTGCCTCGGGTGTCACGCTTCAGAGTCGACCATCAGAGCATCAGATAAATCTCCATGTTGACAAGTAAGGGATCTCGCTCGCTCCTCTAGCCTGATTTATATATATCCGATTATCCAGCATCTGACCCAACCCAAGCCCCGCACCCCATCAGCCATGTTATTCACGCTGGACGATATGACGTCACTCGGCGGGGAGGGACGAACCAGCTGTTCCCGTCCCAGCCCGAGTTAATGGGGTTGTTCACCTTTGGGAGGGCATCAGCGGGGAACAGGGGAGGGGTATTTGGACAGACCACGCATTAGGGGGCCGGGCAGGGGATATTTGTATGGGCGCAGGGGAGGGTTAGGCAGAAGGTGTTTGTATGAGCATGGGAAAGGTCGGGCAGATACGTTTGCGGGAGCAGAGGGCGGAACGAAAAGGTGCGGCTGGCCGGCGACTTGGCTTAATGGATCGAGGAGCGGGCCAGCGACAGGAAGCGGGTTTGTAATCGTTAGCGGGGCGGGGAGGTGTGTGTGATGGCGGGGCGGCACTTGGCACTACGCGGTCGGCATACAGTCGGTACCTGTAAATACACATAATGGGTGTGAACAGCCGGGCCTGTGGAGGAGAATGGAACGAAAAGAGTGAGCTACGTAGGCTGGGCGGAGCCCGCATGTCGGGAGGGCAGGTGGCCGGCTCAGATCATGGCCGCAGCGGGGTCCGGGCCCAGGACAGAGGCGGCCATGCTATCGGGAATACGATGACGTCACGAGCCGTACCGGAATCGGGTCACGGCAGTCTCGGACCGCGCCGCAAATCGCATACAGTAAGCGCCGCTCCTAGCAACTATGGAACAGATTTGCAACTAACTCATGGTTCAACTAGCTTGGTTCAAGTGCGTTTGGGGAAGGATCCCACGAGAGGCTGTTATCCCAACATGTAGTGTGGCGACTGGTTTCTTAGCTTTAAATTGTAAACATTTAATTCTCCTGCACAGATTCAAGTAAAATACGAGCCAATCAATTGAGTTAAGGAAGGAAGGAGTTAAGGAAATTAGCTGGGTGAATACCTCAAATCCCTTTTGGGAGGTTAACCCGTAGGCAGTACTGGTGACTCAGATCCCGTGAAAAAACTAGTGTATGCTGACAGTTATAATCTATTCAGATATTAACAATATAGGAGTGAGGGCTTGAGAAGCAACAGGAAGCAGGACGGCAGTGAGCAGAACAAATAAATTACCAGCCCTCCCAGCCACTTTACCCCAATCACAATACAGTTGAGAGCCCATCATATTTGGGGTAGAACATTATTTGATATAAGAATGACGGCAGAGGAGAATTCAGAGATCAGATTCATCTCTGAGCAATCCTCTGGGAAGAATATGGAAATTAGGGTGAACAGAAGGGGGTCTCTTTGAGGAGAGGGTGATTGTTACCTCTTAGCAGACTCATAGCAGGACTGCTTCTCAGTATTGGATAGAAGCAACAGCTCATCCCTCCGTCTCAGGTCGAGTGACATCTGGTATGAGGCGGGTATTAGTAGCAACTGTCCATTGAACAGTGTCTTGGCCTGAAACAAACAGAAGAAAAGAAGAAAGGTGTCAAACGTATATTACACCAAAGCGACCATAAATCCAAGGGTCTAATCATTAGGAGAAATAGTAATCTACATCCATTTAAAGGATAATAGCGTTACAAATGAGGAGCGATACCATGCAGCAACACAGGTATTCTTTGCACGCTGCCTAAATATCTTTAACAGGGCCCCGTACCTCAGCTACAAAATGCCTGCTCAACGGATTAAGAGACAATCAAGCTATGAACATGTTAGAAAAATGGATAGACTGCAATATCTATCATATTCATGCAGCCTGAATATAATACCCAGTGCTTAAATGCCATCTAACAGCTTACTTAGCGGAACACACCAGAGACCAAAATGGCGTCCTTGAGCCGGCTTTATCATGTTCAAGTATACTCCGGGGAACACTGCCAGTGTGACGTCAGTGAACCCAGCCAATCGCGGCGCACCTAGCGGCTCGCACAAGCCCACACATTGGCTGGCCGTGATTGAACGCCAGGACAGCTCTATGATGTCATCGGACCGAACGACCTACTATGCTAGATATCGCTTCTACATGCGGGAGAAAGGTTCTAGAGAGAATGAGAGAATTTGGCGGAAAAGATCCCCATAAAGCGAGTCATAATTGCGTTTCCGAATGATAAATCCTTGAGGAATATATAAATATATCTTACCTGCACGGAGACGAGACGAAGTCCATCGGCATTCGAGCATGCCTAATGAGGAGGCATGAAATCTAGCCGTAAGAAGTTGAGTCATCGACGCGCGTGCGCACTGGCTTATTGACGCCAAGGTCAGTCCCGTCGTCTCGAACTACGAGGGAATTGTGAGGGATCGAGAGGTGATAATGTTGAAGATAACAACTATCCTAGCCGGGACGAGGCAGATATGAGCCACGCCCCTGTGCGTGATTATACTCTGTTGACAACGATCTTTTCGCTGATGGACTTATGGGTTTGTCAAACGAGGGAGGGATGTGGTGGTATGGATTCGAGCGCCCGGAATGAGAACAAAATAGGGATTTTTTGGGCTAAAAGGATCGGCTATCGTGTCATAACTAATAGCTGGATATTGACGCTGTAAGACGCCTGGGGCTAGCGAGCGGGTGAGTCGGGCGATGCAGTGCCGCCGAGGTGCGTTGGCGAGGGAGGGTGCCGCCCGAGTGAGGTGGTTTGGGCGAGGGGTTGTGCCGCTGGAGTGGGGAACGGTGGTTGAGATGTGGGAAGCTGGTGACGAGTGGGTGAGGGGATGCCGCCCAAGAGGAGACATATGTCCATCGAGGGGAATCTGTGATGTACGCCGAATGATCAGGCCATGGCACTTTGTATCGCAACGTGCAGCTCTTGTTCTCCCGACTTTCGGACGAAATTACAGGTATTATGTCCATCGCGGAGCTAACCAGGTGGTGCCGGCCAACCGGGTAGCGCAACTCTAACGAGATCGCGACGTGCGGAGATGTTAGAATCAGTGGCGGCGCGGTGAGGGGTGATTGCCTCCGTGCGACTGAATAAGTCCATCGCGCTCGACCAGGCGATTGCAATAAGTCGGCAGCGAATGCAGCCGCAACTTAGCCAAGTAGCTCTGAGCCGCGCGACCTCGGAGTTTCAATAGGCGGTTGTGCAGGTTGAGAGGGGGTGATTAAGGGGGCCATGCAGGGCCGAGATCGGGTGAGCTGAGCAAAGTTAAGTCCATCGAGGAGGGCTTGCGAGGTATGCCGGATGACGGATCTTACGTTGTTTGTCCCGCAATATGCCATACTTGTCTTCCCGACCCTCGGATAAAAATGGGTAGGTCTTATGTCCATCATGGAATTCCCCAGGTCGTACCGGGCGACCGGGGAATGCTGTAGCGGAGGCACCATGACGTGCGGAAGGATTAGGATCAGTGGCGACGTGGCGAGGGGTAAAGGCCGCCACGTGACTGAATAGGTCCATCGCGCTGGCTTCGGTGATTGCAATAAGTCGGCAGCGAATGCAGCCGCAACTTAGCCAAGTAGCTCTGAGTCGTGCGACCGCGGAATTTTAGTAGGCTGTGGGAACGGTTGAGAGGTAATTAGGTGGCGCAGTAAGACGGAATATTCCGATGTAACAAGGGAAAGGGAATTATATTTGTAGGAACGTTAAGCTTGGAAAGGTAATGAGGGGAGGAAATAGTATTTGTGGGGATGTAAAGATCAGAGATAATTTAAAGGGAATTTTAGATGTTGGGCGGATTAAGGGAGACAACGTGGGGAAGGGACCCCGTGACGGATCATCTGTCGGGACATACTCCGGTAGGCTCTATCGTGGGAGACCCTATCCTAATGACCACCACAAACCGAACTCCAAAGACCATCATGACATACCTTTATCCGAGCAGTGAGAGACCTATATGTTGACTAACGACTAGTCAGCCTCATCACAAATTAATTCTGTGCGAGGTCGGAGGAAGCGCATTGCAATGTGAGAAATTCACAAATGTTCGCGGGATTCCAAGAAAGTTGACAGTTCGGAAGCGACAAGAAATAGCGGATCACCAATACCACCGATCGATTCGCCGGTTCAAGAAACCCCCGCATGCAAAATTGGTAAAATGTTGCAGATTGTTGCAGAGTGTTGCAAGACGCCGTAATTGTTGCAGGTGAAGTCGTATAGCCCTAATTCCACCACCATTGAGATCAGCAGCCCAAAATCAGTCCGAAGGGAAATAAGAAGGAAAGTGTAAATTTTGATGTTTTTAATGATTTTTTGTTTGTTTTAATGCAATGTTGCAAAGCCCGACTGCACGCTACAGTTACATAATGAACTAAGACCTTAAACTCAGATATCAGCTGCTTCCTCTCGTCACAAGCAACACGTTCGTTATTTAATCGAAGCTCTAGCTCAATTAGGGGCGAAACGCTAAGGGGGAGGGGGGGGGGGGGGGGGGTCGTACCCTCCCCCTACCCGTAGTGATTTTTCTCTACCCGGGTGAGAGTTAATATATATCACCTACTCCATATCATGTATTTTCGCGGATCCAGATCATCCCCACGCAACCCCCTAATGCAGTGCAAGTGGCGGTATTCTACTGCAAATGCCCTTAAAATTGTTGTATTGGCAAAAACTGAAGTATTCAAAAAATGATTTTTTTTTTTTAGAAATATTACCTTTTTTATTTTATTTTCATATCACGCGATAAATAGTGAACCTTTAATATGAAACAAAAAAATGCAATTTTTGACGGGGAAGGGGTATAGGCTCAAAATATAAAACAAGGTGACGTCATCGAAAAATCAAAATTCAAAATTTTGAAAATCAGATATTATACAAATGTTGCCCAGTTCATTGCAGTCACGAGGATACGCCTATATGATGCATTATGTTCATTGGTTTTGGAGCTACAGGCCCCCAAATATTACCCTGCAGCGTGACCTTGCAAAAATGCCCGAGGCTATATCTCGAGAACCGTTGACCTTAAGGGTCTGGCGATGTCACCATCGACTTAAGGGCACAAGAGAACCCTATAGACAAAATTTCGTCAAAATATAAAATGTGGTGGTGTTTTTTTTTGTGTCGATCTGTCGTGGAATGCCCCACCCAATGCTGCTTATGGCCAATAGTATGTCATATATTTAAGGAAATGGGTATCAATATCATATAAGGAAATGGATCGCCTAACAAGCAAAACAAAACTAGAGAATAGCTGGTAAACATGAAGAAGGAGCGACACTGGTACTAGGATCACAAAAAGTCGGAGAAACGGAACTGGAGCTTTCACCGTGCCTGAATCCAGAACCGGTGGGCTTTTTTGATTTCCCGGAAATAGTTCACCTTCAACATGGGGTTTTGAACTGAAATAGCAGTTTTGTAGCCCGTGTTGAGAAATCCATATCTGCAACTTTTCTTGGATGAAAAGACTCTCCAGCGGAAGATATTTGACTTTTTGGCGAAGGAATGCGGCGCATATATGATATACCGTACCGTCTGAAAGTGCCAGCACTGCATAGAGCATGCGCAGACCAATAACGCACACCATAAAATTAATAATTTACGACCTTCTGTACTGGATTGGCGCGATGTAGGACCATTTTTGAAAAGAAAAAAGAAACTGTATTAAAAAATGTGATAAAATCGTGTTCTGAGAAATTTTCCGAAGGTGAACTATTTCCTTTAACTGACTCCCGAACCTGAGGTAGCTGGTTAGGTGATGTGCCGGGCTCGCACCAAGTTGACCATGGCAAAATCATGCATTTGGCATACGTTTGGTGCGAGTACCATGCTTGGCTTCAACCGAGTTATGCTATGCCGTGTTTTACGGTGTTATGGTCAATATTTCGTTTCGGGTACATTTTTATGAATTTATCGTTATACGGTCGTACTCAAGCAAATGCTGGCAAACCAATGTATTAGAACACACGCATTTTTCAGATACGAATGTGTATCTACTTATATATAAGTTAGTTGGTTATTTATTTAGTTATTTTGCTTGTTAGTTAACTTGCCGAATTAGCGGCGAGTTGAGAGCGGCGAGTTAAGTGGTGAGTTAAGCGGCGAGTTAAGCGGTGAGCTGAACGGTGAGCTGAACGGTGAGCTGAACGGTGAGCTGAACGGTGAGCTGAGTTGTGAGCTGAACGGTGAGCTGAACGGTGAGCTGAACGGTGAGCTGAACGGTGAGCTGAACGGTGAGCTGAACGGTGAGCTGAACGGTGAGCTGAACGGTGAACTAAACAGTGAGCTGAACGGTGAGCTGAACGGTGAGCTGAACGGTGAGCTGAACGGTGAGCTGAACGGTGAGCTGAACAGTGAGCTGAACGGTGAGCTGAACGGTGAGCTGAACGGTGAGCTGAACGGTGAGCTGAACGGTGAGCTGAACAGTGAGCTGAACAGTGAGCTGAACGGTGAGCTGAACAGTGAGCTGAACGGTGAGCTTAACGGTGAGCTGAACGGTGAGCTGAACGGTGAGCTGAACAGTGAGCTGAACGGTGAGCTGAACAGTGAGCTGAACGGTGAGCTGAACAGTGAGCTTAACGGTGAACTAAACAGTGAGCTGAACGGTGAGCTGAACGGTGAGCTGAACGGTGAGCTGAACGGTGAGCTGAACGGTGAACTAAACAGTGAGCTGAACGGTGAGCTGAACGGTGAGCTGAACGGTGAGCTGAACGGTGAGCTGAACGGTGAGCTGAGTGGTGAGCTGAACGGTGAGCTGAACGGTGAGCTGAACGGTGAGCTGAACGGTGTAACGGCAGTGGTGAGCACTCGGGAGTGTGATAGCGTCCAAGTCAGTGGTGAGTCCAGCATGACAAGGCTGCCGGTTTGAGCTCGAGTGCGGCGATTACAGCGAAATGCGATGTCGATGATGGCAGTTGCAGAGCGTATGTCGCTCCTGGCTGATTGTATTATGTTTCCATGACGGCGAAACAGGCCGCTCTCGCAGTGGGGGAACAACTGCCTAGATCACAAAAGGCTGCTTGCTATAGGAGACGCCGTCCGACCATTTTCTGATGTGGCTCTGTGACAGCGTTCCAGTCGGTGTTCAGGACGTCATTGCGCAGTGTCAATGCTGGGTCACATAACTCGGCCATCGCTGTAATGTACTTAGCGTTCCAATCGCGCGACAATCGTCGGGAGCCTACACTATGGGTATTATTAGTTACCGGGCTGGCGGTGTGTACACCAGCTGACTGTGCTATGCGGCGCCGCGGAGCTGCTCGTCTGGCGGAAGTTTCGCGCGGCACCGAACGTGCTCATTCAGGCTAGTCAGTGTCAGGTCTGAGAGAAACGTGTACATGTTCTCGCAGTTTGTTTTGACAGTGTCATTTTTATTTGTTTTTTTACCGATAGTATTACGTGTTTCTGCCTTCGAGCTTCCAGCGCTAAGCCAGTAGGCATGTTAATTTGTGCCAGCATTTACGCTGTTGTTCTAACCTTCAATGGTATCCCCAGCGCAATAAATGTAACATGGAAGAAAAAAACTTGCCGAATTAAGGTCCATTAACTCACGCACTGCCGGAGGTTCGCGCCAACACGAACTGCCGGGGAGGGGGTTGATTTCCGCCCCCTCCCTCTAAGATCGAAAAAAACACGCAATGTAGCGAGAAGTGGAAGGCGGTGTTAGATAGCTGGAGACAATCTCTATCGTAAGCACTTAGGTCATTTTTAGGTCAAGTCAATATTGAGGTCACCAGAGGTCAAATGTCGGATATATATATCAATGTCCTTGATAAACCGTCTATATCTCGATAATAGAAGAGCCAGCGACGCGCGGAAAATTGTTCGAAAGATAATTAAATTTGCTGTAACTGAGAGTTCGTCAGAATTGACCTAAGGTCAATAGTTAGGTCATCAGAAGCCATTGAATTTGAAACACTCTTTAAAAAAATGCCGAATTGGCTTTAAGGAATAGCTTTTGACAGAAGCACGATAAAGTAAACCATATTTCACCATTGTGTTTGTCTCTTCGAGACGCATCGAATGATATATTCGGTGACCTAGTTAGGTCATATAAAAAATTGGCCTGACCTGATGTCAGGGCAAGGTCAGGTCAATGTCAACTCTTACATCAATTGATTTGTCTCGACAAGCCGAATACAATGGTGAACACCCCATTGCTCTAAATCATACGTGACCTCGCCGGTCACGGGTCACATGAGTTGACCTCGTAGAGGTAAAAGAACAGAAATGTGACAGGGCTTTGCATTTCGGACAAGAGTGGTGGATCCACTGGCGGATCCAGGGGGAAGCGGTCATGCCCCCCCCCCCCTCCCCCACCCAAACCGCCTGCAATCGGCGCAAAATGGACACATTTCCTGATATAGAAGACAATCTAAGCAACTTTTACTAAGGAAAGTTTATTTTAAATCAGTTATCGAAAAAGTCTCACACAATTCTGAAAATTAATTGGATTTCGCTTGTTTATATGCACATGATGTCATCAGGTGATAAGTACCTACAATTCGTATATCTCGATTTTTATTTTATATCGGTGACCTAAGGTCAGGTATATTTCGTGACCCCCCCCCCCATTATAAGGCAATACGGAAAAATTAGAAACACGTATAATTCCATAGGAAATGGCTAAATTTGACCAATTTTCACCAGATCCACCCACTGGCGGACCCAGAACGGTGGTTTGGGGGTGGGGCACGGGTGGTTTGGGGGGCCAAATCCCAATATTTTGCGATAGCGATTAACCTAATTAGCGGTTCCCCTTCGCGATAGCGACGAAGGGGAACGCACTGGAGCCTAAAGTTACCATCCGATTTGCTTTAAAATAGCCTCAAACGATTCATTTAGTCAAAATCGAGCGTGAACGGGACTTCGATATTTCCAGACCATGACCTTTAAGGTCAAATTTCAGGTCAAAGGACAAGGAACAGCGTTAACTGTTGATTTCCCCCAAACTTCGTGCCTAGGGATTGACCATGCTGATTAAAAAAATCAAGTCCATTTTGCGATATCAATTGACCTTCTAGGTCAAATTTGAGGTCAAACGAAGGGGAACGCGCTGGACCCTAAAGTTATAGTCCGATTTGCTTTAAAATGGTCTCAAACGATTCCCGGGGTCAAAATCTAGCGTAAGCGAGTCTGTCAGGTTTCAAGGTCATGTTCTTCCAGTTCAAATTGCAGGTGAAAGGACGAGGAACGAGCTGGAGCCTAAAGTTACCGTCCGATTTGCTTTAAAACGGTCTCAAACGATTCCTTGGGCCAAAATCTAGCGCGAGCGAGACTTTCCGATCTTGACCTTTACGGCCAAATTTCAGGTCATAGGACAGGGAACAGCGTTAACGGTTGATTCCCCAAACTTTGTGCATAGGTCAATCAGAACATTCTGATTTCAAAAATCAAGTCCATTTTGCGATAGCAATTGACCGTCTAGGTCAAATTTGAGGTCAAACGAAGGGGAACGCACTGGAGCCTAAAGTTACCGTCCGATTTGCTTTAACATAGCCTCAAACGATTTCTTGGGTCAAAATCTAGCGTGAGCGGGACTTTCAGATTTCCAAATCATGACCTTACAGGTCAAATTTCAGGTAAAAAACGGCGAACGCGCTGAAACCTAAAGTTACCGTCCGATTATCTTTAAAATGGTCTCAAACTATTATTTGGGTCAAAATCTAGCAGGAGCGAGACTTTAAGGTTTCCAGGTCATGACCTTTCAGTACAAATTTCCGGTCAAACGAAGGGAAACGAGCTGGATCCTAAAGTTACTGTCTGATTTGCTTTAAAATGGTCTCAAACGATTCCTTGGGTCAAAATCTAGCGTGAGCAAGACTTTCAGGTCCTGACCTTAAAGGCCAAATTTCAGGTCAAAGGACAGGGATCAGCGTTAACGGTTGATTTCCACCAAACTTCGTGCATAGATCAAACAGACCATGCTGATTCCAAAAATCAAGTCCATTTATGATAGCGATTGACCCTCTAGGCCAAATTTCAGGTCAAACGAAGGGGAACACACTAAAGCCTAAAGTTATGGTCCGATTTGCTTTAAAACGGTCTCAAACGATTCCTTGGCTAAAAATCTAGCGTGAGCGAGATTTCAGATTTCCAGGTAATGACTTTTCAGGTCAAATTTCAGGTCAAAGGACGGAGAACGCGCTGGAGCCTCACATTACCGTCCGATTTGCTTAAAAGTGGTCTCAAACGATGCCTTGGGTAAATATTTAGCGAGAGCGAGACTGTCAGGTTTCAAGGTCATGCCCTTCCAGGTCAAATATCAGGTCAAAGGACGGGGAACGAACTGGAGCCTGCAGTTACCGTCCGATTTGCTTTAAAATGGTCTCAAACGATTCCTTGGGCCAAAATCTAGCGTGAGCGAGACTTACAGGTCCTGACCTTTCAGGTCAAATTTCAGGTCAAAGGACAGGGAACAGCGTTAATTGTTGATTTCCCCAAACTTCGTGCCTAGGTCAATCAGACCATGCTGATTAACAAATCAAGTCCGTTTTGCGATAGCGACTGACCTTCTAGGTCAAATTTGAGGTAAAACGAAGGGGAACGCGCTGGAGCCTAAAGTTACCGTCCGATTTCCTCTAAAATGGTCCCAAACAATTCCATGGGCCCAACTCTAGCGTGAGCGAGACTCTCAGGTCCTGGCCTTTAAGGTCAAATTTCAGGTCATAGGACAGGGAACAGCGTTAACGGTTGATTCCCCAAACTTCGTGCATAGGTCAATCAGACCATTCTGATTTAAAAAATCAAGTCCATTTTGGGATAGCGATTGACCTTCTAGGGTCAAATTTCAGGTCAAACGAAGGGGAACGCCCTGGAGCCTAAAGTTACCGTCGGACTTACTTTAAAATAGCCTCAAACGATTCCTTGGGTCAAAATCTAGCGTAAGCGGGACTTTTAGATTAACAGATCATGACCTTTCAGGTCGAATTGCAGGTCAAAGTACGGGGAACGCGCTGGAGCCTAAAGTTACCGTTCGATTGTCTTAAAAATGGTCTCAAGCGATTCCTTGGGTCACAATCTAGCGTGAGCGAGACTCCCAGGTTTCAAGGTCATGGCATGGTCCAGGTCAAATGTCAAAGGATGGGGAACGAGCTGGAGCCTAAAGTTACCGTCCGATTTGCTTTAAAATGGTCTCAAACAATTCCTTGGGCCAAATTCTAGTGTGAGCGAGACTTTCAGGTCCTAGCCTTTAAGGTCAAATTTCAGGTCATAGGACAGGGAACAGCGTTAACGGTTGATTCCCCAAACTTCGTGCATAGGTCAATCAGACCATTCAGATTTAAAATATCAAGTCCATTTTTCGATAGCGATTGACATTCTAGGTCAAATTTCAGGTCAAACGAAGGGAAACGCGCCGGAGCCTAAAGTTACCGTCCGATTTGCTTTAAAATGGTCTCAAACGATTCCTTGGGCCATAATCTAGCGCGAGCGAGACTTTCTGGCCTTGACCTTGAAGGTCAAATTTCAGGTCATAGGAAAAGGAACAGCGTTAACTGTTGACTTCCCCAAACTTCGTGCCTAGGTCAATCAGACCATGCTGATTCCACAAATCAAGTCCATTTTGCAATAGCGATTGACCTTCTAGGTCAAATTTGAGGTCAAACGAAGAGAAACGCGCTGGAGCCTAAAGATACCGTCTGATATGCTTTAAAATGGTCTCAAACGATTCCTTGGGTCGAAATCAAGCGTGAGCGGGACTTTAAGGTTTCCAGGTCATGACCTTTCAGTACAAATTTTAGACAAACGAAGGGGAACGCGTTGGAGCCTAAAGTTACCGTCGAATTTGCTCTAAAATGGTCTCAAACGATTCCGTAGGTCAAACTCTAGCGTGAGCGAGACTTTCAGGTCCTTACCTTTCAGGTCAAATTTCAGGTCATAGGACAGGAAACAGCGTTAACGGTTGATTCCCCAACCTTCGTGCATAGGTCAATCAGACCATTCTGATTCCAAAAATCAAGTCCATTTTGCGATAGCGATTGTCCTTCTAGGTCAAATTTGAGGTCAAACGAAGGGAAACGCGCTGGAGTCTGAAGTTACCGTCCGATTTGCTTTAAAATAGCCTCAAACGATTGCTTTGGTCAAAATCGAGCGTGAACGGGACTTTAAGATTTCCAGATCACTGTCTGTTTCAAGGTCATGTTCTTCCAGGTCAAATTTTAGGTCAAAGGACGGGGATCGAGCTGGAGCCTAAAGTTACCGTCCGATTTGCTTTAAAATGGTCTCAAACGATTCCTTGGGCTAAAATGGCTAACGTGAGCGAAACTGTCAGGTCTTGACCTTTAAGGTCAAATTTCAGGTCAAAGAACAGGGAACAGCGTTAACGGTTGATTTTCCCCAGACTTGGTGCATAGGTCAATCAAACTATAATGATTCCAAAAATTAAGTCCATTTTGCGATAGCGATTGACCTTCTAGGTCAAATTTGAGGTCAAACGAAGGGAACGCGCTGGAGCCTCAAGTTACCGTCCGATTCGCTTTAGAATGGTCTCAAATGATTCTTTGGTTCAAAATCTAGCGTGAGGGAAACTTTCAGGTCCTGACCTTTAACACGCGCCCTGGAGGGCCTCTGATAACTACACGCCCTGGAGAGGGGGGCGGATTTCGGCTCCCCCTATGATCTCAAAAACTACGCAACGTAGCGAGAAGCGGAAAACGGCGTTCGATAGCTCGAGACAATCTCATTCGAAAGTATATCTGTCTTTTTTTAGGTCAGGTAAAAATTGAGGTCACCAGAGGTCATCAAAGGTCAGATTTTCCAGTTTTAGGACTTCGCTTCGAACACCCCCAAATATCTGTGGAACTATGATAGCTAGCAGCAAACAGAAAAAAAGCAATCGAAAGCTCTTGAAAAATTCAATCGCCTTAGGTGGCCTCAGATTTGAGCTCAGGTCAATAGTTTAGGCTCCAGAGGTCATCAAATGTCAAAAAGGTTATTTTTTGGCAAAACTGTTTTTCGCAAATTACTTTTACCTAATAAAGAAAGGGCAGTAATTTTGACGGCATCGTTTTTGTCTCGTCAATTTGCTTCTACTCATATTTATGTTAACCAGGTCAGGTCAATATATAAATGTGACCTCAGGTCAAGGTCAAGTGGTGACCCGAGTAGATCATGCTGGATATTGGGAGACGTGTATCGATGATACAAATACATTGGTACCAGTTCCACTTCTCTATCTTTATTATGTCGAGAGTTATTGACAAAATGGTGTTGGTGACCTCAGATGGCATAGGCTACCCTGTAGGGGTCAATGAACGAAAAACACAAATTTTCAGGTAGGTAACTCTGTGGGTAACTCTGTTTTGGGGAAAATTTAATGACCCTAGGTCAATATCTAGAAGGTCAAATGAGATCAAATATGCTACATTTTGTTTGCTATGCGCTCCTTGGCTTGACTTTGTTATGGAACGCAGTGATTGCGTGTATATGTTACAGTACGTTTGCGAAATCCGTATAGTTGCAAACAAACTAGTATAGTTGCAAACGTCCTGGTGGGTCAGTATAGTTCCATACGTACTAGTATAGTTGCGAACGTCCTAGGATGGATGCAACTGTCCTGACCGGTCAGGATAGTTGCATACATGCTGGGCTGTCCAGTACGTTTGCAACAATACTAGTACAGTTGCAAATGTACTGAAAGATTGGGCACGGCTGATTTCACCATTTTCGGCCATTCACGGCCATTTTCACCATTTCCAATTCATGCCGTTTTCAATTATTCGCGATTTTGTAAAGTTTGGTTCCAAAAACTCGTTTATTTTTATATTGTCCAAAAGTTAGAGGGAAGCTTCATTGTCCACTGTCCATCTCTATCCAATGCGCGTGCTAAACAGCGCTTGTTAGGAAGTTTGGGGGAGCGTCTGTCACCCACGTAGCTAACGGGGGGGGGGGGGGGGGGGGGGCAAGGGGCCATGACCCCCTGAGAGACGCAGCTTAGGTATACTATATCTATAGCGATTTTGCGAAAGATTTGCGACTTTGCGAGTTATTTGTACCAAATCTAATAGTTGACCCACCCACCCCTGACGGAAATCCTGGCTACGTACGTGGCGTCTGGCTGCGGTTCGCGGCCACGCTGCGACAAACAGCGTGGCCCCGAGCTGTCACGTGACCGAAGGTGACACGGGACGTGGTCACATGGTGTTGCTCAGTCGAGAGTTGGTTTTCGGAGCGTTCGGCAGCCTGTCTTTCAGTGAGACGTGCTTTCGATTTCCCCTTCCATATGTCCCGTGATATTTGTGATGAAGCTGGACGAGTGGCTTCAAAGCACACGGGGCAAGAATTGCCGCGTCGTTTCCGATGCAGAGCACGATGAGATCATGGACTTTCTTACGAAGCTGGCAGATGGCTCTGAACCTGGATCTCTGTATTGCAACCAGAGGAGGTGGCTGAATAACATGGCCATAATCTTCTACAATGGCTTCACTTTTGGACAATATAAAAATAAACGATTTTTTTGGAACCAAGCTTTACAAAATCGTGAATAATTGAAAACGGCATGCATTGGTAATGGTGAAAATGGCAGTATTGGTAAGGGCAACTTCCTCCCCCCCCCCCCCCCCTCTTGTACCACCACCACTGTTGCCTAGTAACGTGATCACTGATCATGACATTATATAATCATGAACCATATTGTACCCCAAGACAAGCATTGTTTGAAAATCGCCAAAAATAATCGTTCTCACCCAATCAGCCGTGCCCAATCTTTCAGTACAATTGCAACTGTACTAGTATTGTTGCAAATGTACTGGACAGCCCAGTATGTATGCAAATATCCTGACCAGTCAGGACAGTTGCATCCATCCTAGAACGTTCACAACTATACTAGTACGTATGCAACTATTCTGACCCACCAGGACGTTTGCTGCTTGCTGCTAACAAATACTAGTTTGTTTGCAACTATACGGATTTTGGTCGAGGCGTCGGTTTTCCCCCTTGCGCTCTTGAGGGAGGGAGGGGGGGGGGGGGGCGGTCGCTCTCGAGGGGCGGTCACCCTCTGGCACGGTCGCTCTTTGGCGCGGTAGGAGGAAAACCCCGCCGTTTCCTGCACACTATCTGACATCGCGTCAGATAGCAATCAGCTCGTTATCTAAGCGCCTCAGGCGAGGACGGGATCAGATGACAACCGATTAGCAGTCGTCCAGGTGGGAATGGACTCAAGACCACACACATTGCGGCACACACCAGATAGCAATCAGCTCGTTATCTAAGCGGCTCAGGCGAGGACGGGATCAGATGACAACCGATTAGCAGTCGTCCAGGTGGGAATGGACTCAAGACCACACACATTGCGGCACACACCAGATAGCAATCAGCTCGTTATCTAAGCGCCTCAGGCGAGGACGGGATCAGATGACAACCGATTAGCAGTCGTCCAGGTGGGAATGGACTCAAGACCACACACATTGCGGCACACACCAGATAGCAATCAGCTCGTTATCTAAGCGCCTCAGGCGAGGACGGGATCAGATGACAACCGATTAGCAGTCGTCCAGGTGGGAATGGACTCAAGACCACACACATTGCGGCACACACCAGATAGCAATCAGCTCGTTATCTAAGCGCCTCAGGCGAGGACGGGATCAGATGACAACCGATTAGCAGTCGTCCAGGTGGGAATGGACTCAAGACCACACACATTGCGGCACACACCAGATAGCAATCAGCTCGTTATCTAAGCGCCTCAGGCGAGGACGGGATCAGATGACAACCGATTAGCAGTCGTCCAGGTGGGAGTGGACTCAAGACCACACACATTGCGGCACACACCAGATAGCAATCAGCTCGTTATCTAAGCGCCTCAGGCGAGGACGGGATCAGATGACAACCGATTAGCAGTCGTCCAGGTGGGAATGGACTCAAGACCACACACATTGCGGCACACACCAGATAGCAATCAGCTCGTTATCTAAGCGGCTCAGGCGAGGACGGGATCAGATGACAACCGATTAGCAGTCGTCCAGGTGGGAATGGACTCAAGACCACACACATTGCGGCACACACCAGATAGCAATCAGCTCGTTATCTAAGCGCCTCAGGCGAGGACGGGATCAGATGACAACCGATTAGCAGTCGTCCAGGTGGGAATGGACTCAAGACCACACACATTGCGGCACACACCAGATAGCAATCAGCTCGTTATCTAAGCGCCTCAGGCGAGGACGGGATCAGATGACAACCGATTAGCAGTCGTCCAGGTGGGAATGGACTCAAGACCACACACATTGCGGCACACACCAGATAGCAATCAGCTCGTTATCTAAGCGGCTCAGGCGAGGACGGGATCAGATGACAACCGATTAGCAGTCGTCCAGGTGGGAATGGACTCAAGACCACACACATTGCGGCACACACCAGATAGCAATCAGCTCGTTATCTAAGCGCCTCAGGCGAGGACGGGATCAGATGACAACCGATTAGCAGTCGTCCAGGTGGGAATGGACTCAAGACCACACACATTGCGGCACACACCAGATAGCAATCAGCTCGTTATCTAAACGCCTCAGGCGAGGACGGGATCAGATGACAACCGATTAGCAGTCGTCGAGGTGGGAATGGACCTGACTTGTATACGATTCAACTCTGATTGAATCGCGACTCATGAATCCAGCAGTTTTTGCGACTCAAACTGATTGAGTCGCTAACATTTTTAAGGATTTGGCTTTGAGTCGTGATTGAATCGAAGAGCTCAGGTAGAAACCATGATTGAGTCGACAACAAATATTTAGAGAGCTGACTGAGTCGGGTTCGCGACTCAATTGCCTAAATGAAGCCTCCAAATTCCAAAACTTCAAGTTTTCAACCATGTAGGTAATATCCATCAACAATTTGACCATACATAAATCAAATACATAAAATGCAGCACTATCAAATCACTCTCAGTTATAAATTGCAAACGTAGTCATTAGTCATAGTTTGAGTTGTGATTGAGTTGTTATATGATTCAAAATGATTGAGTCGGGACTGATATGCCTAAAGGTCATTTTGAATCGATTGAGTCGAAAACTCTGACTCAAAGTCTTTGATTGAATCAAATGCAAAAAAATGAAGGTCTCATTGAGTCGTGATTGAATCGACTAATGTTGATTTTGAGTCGTGATTGAATCGTTCGAGAGAAACAAATTTGAGTCGTATACAAGTCTGGAATGGACTCAAGGCCACAAAGTATGAGTTCAGAAGGCATGAATCATTTGCATTTATGACAACCTTCCAGTTGACCTACTTCGGTTCCATTATCTAACCGCCTCAGGCGAGGACGGGATCAGATGAGTGATGACAACGAATTAGCAGTTGTCGAGGTATGAATGGACTCAGGACCACAAGCATGAGTTCAGAAAGCATGATTCATATGCATTTATTACAACCTTTCAGTTGCCCTACTTCGGTTCCAATGACCTGTCATGAACTTGACCTGACTTGACCTCGTTGACCTAACATTACCTTGGAAACTATATAGCACAACAATATACATCAAACAAGTCGCAAGTATTGCCAAAGACACTTTCATTTTGCCGGTATACGGGAACCGCACAGGGCTGATTTGTGTGGTCTGGGGCTGATTTTTTTTTTATTTGATGGCCTATAACTCAAAACATATTCGGGCGATTTTTATTTTTCTTACTTCAGACAACGCGCCGTTCATTTTTAGGCAGGTACCTAAAATATTATGCACATCTCCCGGTACAATAAGGACATATTTACAACAACAAAAAAAACAGGAGGGGTGGGCGGATTTCGCCCCCCTCTCCAGGGCGCGTGTTAAGATTAAGTTTCAGGTCAAAGGGCGGGGAACAGCGTTAACGGTTCATTTCCCCCAAACTTCGTGCGTAGGTCAATCAGACTATAATGATTCCAAAAATCAAGTCTATTTTGCGATAGCGATTGACCTTCTAGGTCAAATTTGAGGTCAAACGAAGGGGAACGCGCTGGAGCCTAACGTTACCGTCCGATTTGCTTTAAAATAGTCTCAACCGATTCCTTGGGTCAAAATCTAGCGTGAGCGAGACTTTCAGGTCCTGACCTTTAAGGCCAAATTTCAGGTCAAAGGACGCGGAATAGCGTTAACGTTTGGGGAAAATCAACCGTTAACGCTGTTCCCCTTTCTTTGACCTGAACTTTGACCTTGAAGGTCAGGACCTGAAGGTCTCGCTCACGTTATATTTTTACCCAAAGAATCGGTTGTGACCATTTTAAAGCAAATCGGACGGTAACTTTAGGCTCCAGCGCGTTCCCCTTCGTTTAACCTCAGATTTGATCTAGAATGTCAATCGCTAACGCAACATGAACTTGATTTTTGGAATCAGCATGGTCTGATTGACCTCTGCACGAAGTTTGGGGAAAATGAACCGTTAACGCTGTTCCCCGTCCTTCGACCTGAAATTTGACCTTAAAGGTCAGAACCTGAAAGTCTCGCTTACGCTATATTTCGACCCAAGTTATCTTTTGAGACCATTTCAAAGCAAATCGGACGGTAACTTTAGGCTCCAGCATTCCCCTTCGTTTGACCTCATATTCGACCCAGGTCAATCGCTATCGCAAAATGGACTTAATTTTTGGAATAAGCATGGTCTGATTGACCTATAAGCGAAGTTTGGGGAAAATAAAAAGTTGACGCTGGAGTTGTGTGATGACGATGACGCTAACTTCACGGAAGAAAAAAAATATCCCTTCCAGGGTTCGATGGTGGTCTAGAGGTAGGTTGCAGGGTACACGGAGCCCGAAGGGTTGACGCCAAGACTCCAATAAGTCCAGCTCGTTGATGCAACCTTGTACATACACGTCTAACTGCTGTTACAATGAATACTTCGTTAAGAATAACAATAACCTACATGTCAATTGTATGATCGTGTTTGTTAAAAACGCATTATTTTTCGCAGTGCTGGTCGTTGTACTTCTTCTGGCAATAGTGGACCTGAAACGTCGCGGATATTCAAAAAACATCAGCTGGAGGGAGCTACTGAAGCTTTATTTTCTCACCCACCTGAGCACCATCAAAATGTACCGCATGCACAAGAAGTTTGAAAGGGACGTTCGGCGTTTTGAGGAGGTAAAGTGGCAGAAACCTGCAGCAGTTGGTACTGTATGGCTTCTGTTTCTTCATCAACATTGACTGATTTTTTTTTGTGATTCTCTAACCGCACCGGACTCGGCGTTTGTATTGTTCTGGTTGTTATTATTATTATATACTTCTCATGAAGCAAAGCAACACCATGAACGCCGTATTTATAATTGGTTTGCGTACCTACATTGCCAGAAAGGCAATTTGCAAGGTACTTTGGATGTTGAGTGCAGAACCGATTGCCATTAATCATAATTACTACGTAGAAGTTAATCATAATTATATAAAGTGTACTTTAAGAGTAAACCGATTTAAAGCATAAATGTCACTCCAGATTATGTGCTAAACGTGTTGAATTCTATAGGTCCTGCCCAGACTGGTTATTGATTCGACACTGATTGAATCGATTGGAATCGTTCAATCAAATTAATTGAATCAAAACATAATTGATTCACCACCAGATATTTTGATTCATGAATCGCGATTGAATCAAAACCCGCACAAATCAAGGCTGATTGAATCAAAAGATTTAACGATTCAAGTACACTGGTAAATTGTCCAAATACATGGAGTCCCAGTGGCTACATTCAATTATACTGAAAGACTTGCTGCACCAATGTTTTAATGATCATATATATATATGCATGTTTCCATTTTTATTGATTTGACATAAATTCACCTCATATATTCAAATGTTGAATCAAACGTGAATCAATTAAAATATTTGTTTTGATTCTTTGAATCAGAATGAATCAAATCTCAAAATTGTATCCGTGAATCGAACGGTGATTGAATCATTCAGATTCCAAAATAAATCATGATTGAATCGTTCCAAAAAAGTTGAATCAATAACCAGTCTGGTCCTGCCTAAAGACATTAGAAGATATAACACCATAATGTTTAATTTATATTACAGACGCAGGCCAAGTTTTTGATGGGTCGGATTCGTAGCTGCGAAAACACGGCCTTTGGACGAGACAACCACTTCTCTTCCATCCGAAGCGTCGCAGATTTCCGAAGAACTCTCCCGATTTTTGACTTCCCACAAATGGAAGATTACGTAAACCGTTTGGCGGATGGTGAAAAATCGTCGCTTCTTGGCGACGAAGATGACGTCTTCATCTTCATGACATCCTCTGGAACTACCGGAAGAAACAAACTCATTCCGATGTCCACTCAAGGGGCGAAGGACATGCAGAACCAGGTATTGCACGGGGCGCTTCAATGGGCGATACGATCCCGGTTCTCCTGGAACTTGAGACGTATGCTGAATGTGAACAACGGCCGCGCTATTGAGTACACAAAAAGTGGATACACCATAGGCACTGCGTACAATGTCGTGGCCGCAAAGATGAGCCAGTACGCAGTGACAGCAGCACTGAGCACCAGTCCGCTGATCAGCCAGCAGGTGAAGAGCGAGTTCGAATCCCACTACATCCACGCTCTATTTGGCCTTTGTGATAAGCACATCAGACTGTTCCGCACTGTGTTCGTCTTCAACTTCCTCACCCTGATGCGTCGCATTCAGCTCAATCTGAATGATCTGCTGAACGATATGCGACGGGGTCGGATCAAGGAGGATTTGAACATTCCGGCCGATGTGCGAGATGAGCTGAACAAGCACCTCAAACCCATGGTGGAGAGAGCCGCGGAGGTAGAAAGAGAGTTTGAAAAAGGCATGGTCAATATCGTTCCGAGGCTCTGGCCAGAGATTGAATGGACTAGCGGACTCTGGTCCGGGAGCACCAACGAGGTCTACTACAAAGAAGCCCTGGAGATGCTCGGCCCCGACGTGCCCATGCTCAGTTTCACCTACTCCGCTTCCGAGGGGTTCATGGGATCCAACATAGACATCAACTTCGCAGGACCTCCCCGCTACACCCTCATCCCGGACGTCATGTTCTATGAGTTCCTGCCCATCGTTGA
>JAXIVJ010011219.1:0-44276 GCA_036785665.1 Chirona hameri
CGGTCATGAATCTAATCTAATTTTAGAGCACTCTTCCCAATATGCCATAAGGCCACGGTGATGAATCCAATTTTAGAGCGTTCCTCTCAGTATGCCATGAGGCCACGGCAATGAATCTAATTTAAAGCGTTCCTCTCAGTATGCCATAAGGCGAGAGCAATTAATCTAATTTTAGAGTGCTCTTCCCAGTATGCCATAAGGTCACGGTCATGAATCTAATTTGAAAGCGCTCTATTAGTGCTCTAAATTTATATTTATCCCCCACTATGCCAAGGCCACGGTCATGGATCTTATTTTAGTGCGCTCCTCCCAGTATGCCGTAAAGCCACAATAATGAATCTAATTTTAGATTGCTCCTCCCAGTATGCCATAAGACCACCAACTGCCTCCATAGGCAGGTCATGGTCACACAAATTCCAAACCTTAATATAATTTTAACCCTAATTTGCTCGAATTTTAAAGAATGCTACCAGCCACACTAATATAAATTAGCCCATCAGCTGATACTGACCCCCCACAGACAGGCCATGGTCACACAAATTCCAAACCTTAATCTAATTTAACCCTAATTTGCTCTAATTTTAAAGAATGCCACACTATTAGCCACACTAATATACATTTGGGCTGGTAGGTACCTAGCTAAGTAAGGACACTTCAGCACTGAACACTGAACACACAGCAGGGGCTTGACACCGCTTGAGCGCCGTATAGGCCACCTCGTCGGAGCCAAAAAGACGATGTGACGTAACTGGTGGCAGAGCGCGCAGCGCACAGCCGGCGCTGGCGACGTTCGTGACACGGCTGCCGCCGGCGCATAGGCCCGGGAACAGGGAGAGGGCAGAGGGTATTCTTGCCCTCCCCCCCCCCCAACTTCAGGACGTCCCCCCCACTTTGGCTAGGTTCAGCTTAACGTTGCGTAAAACAAGGCTCATATGAGACACCGAAAATATAAGATTTTCTTATCAAAATTCGTAATTTGCAAGACTGCTTTTCTCGACCTCTGCCTGCCTCGACCGCGGATTTTACCATGTTCGAGCGGGCCTGACATGGCTCTCGGTTCGCAGAAAACAGCCCCTGTCACGAGAGGGCCCTCATTAGGACGGCCCCGGCATGCCACATTTTGTCAGGATCGGGCCTGATCAAGACCGGGCCCCTGCCTTACTGCCATGCCAGGAATGTGCCCGTGATAGCAATAATTCGAAGGAACTGGGCTCAACGCCTGATCGGACCCCTGGTACACGCCTTTGCCAGCACCGGGCGCCTGTCTCGATCGGGCCTGACCAGTGACCAAGACCGGGCCGCTTTAAGAACCGGGTCCGTATCAAGAATTTGCTAGGACCGGACCCTGTTGCGACCGGGCCCCATATCACGCCTTTGCCAGCACCGGGCCCCTGTCTCGATCGGGCCTGACCAAGAACGGGCCCGTATAAATAATTTGTAAGGACTGGGTCATGTTGTGACGGGTCCCTCGACCTGACCGGGCCCCATATCACGTCTCTGCCAGCCACGGGGCCCTGCCTTAGATCCATCCACTTTTGGGTGATTAATCCCTCAACGATCGGTCGTATTGATTCAATATAATTACTTAACTCGCGCCCCGCTGAGGGAGGCAGAATCTGTCCCCTTCCCGAATTTTCTCAATAACTTAGAAACTGTTTGAGAGATCAACGCCAAACTTTGTGTTGTTTATGCTACATCAATTTTATATATTCCTTTCAAAAGTTCATGAAGTCGGTCCAGCACTTTGGGAGATAATTACATTTTAGTGATGCCATGTCACGCCGTTTTGGCGAAATAACGATAAATGTTTGCAAATTAGTATACATCGAGTTTTGAAGCAAATTGCAAATAAAAAGCGACCAAAAGAAAGTAAATGACATTCTCTTGAAAATGTGGCTATCAAATTTGTGAAATTTTGAGTTTTTGCCCCCAAATATTAGAAAACCAATTTGGGGGAAGTTCCACAATATCAACATTTTTCAAAAGTATTAAAATAACGGAATACATATTTGAGGACCAAGCGTAGAAAACACCCATGTCTAATTTCAAACAAATTGGTTATATTTAATTCACTTATGACTCCCCACGTATGACTAATTTGCTAATTTCGCGTACCTATGTTTTAGATGTGTCTTATTGCGAACTTTCAATTGCCGCCTTGCGCGTCTCGCTGCGATTATTAGTTCGGAAGAAAACGAGTGGGGGAAGAATCTGCCGCCCATGTGTTCGGCTGAAGACCCCAGCGGAGCGCGGGTTAACAGTTGTCAGAAACACTGAATTCATAACCCTGAATTGCCATGATCTATTTGGGATACTCGTCAACCACTTAGTCGGATATTTTTTTTAAATTAATTTAGTCCGAATATTTGAATGGATGGATTTCTGGGATCCCAACCCTATGCTAAGCAGAGCTTGTTGCGTGGACCCTGACCCCTACCACCCGATGACGTACTTCCATTTTTCAACGGCAGAATTCAGTGGCGAATGTTTAACGTGCTCGAAGTTGGAACACGGTCCGCCCAACTCCTGATTTCATCTTCTGACCTGTTCGCGGCCGCTGCCACCGACCGCAGGTCATCCCAGTCAGGAGCGAATATCGAGCGCAGAAGCGACTCGAACCCACCTTGCCAGGGTGGACGAATTTCCAGCCCGACGCTTTACCAACTGAGCTACGTGGGCGTAGATGAAGTGTGAGGTCACCAAAAATAACTTATCACCATTTCCAAAGTGGAAATAATTTTACGGCTGGCCAGTGGCGGATATCTACGTAAGGAAAAGGCAGGCAATTGTCCCCCCCCCCCAAACAAAACACAAAAATTGGTAGGTAAACGTATGTTTTTGCCCCCCCCACCTACCGTTCTGGGAGGTTGTGATTTTTGTTCCGGGAAGTCATATACCCCCCGGCCCTCGGTCAACGACTCTTCTCTTTCGTGCTGGCGACCCGACGCCACCCCCGGTCAACAACTTATCGCTGACGAAACGGAGCGAAATTTCCCCTCCCCAAAACAAAACTTGAAACCTAGACCCGCCACTGAGGCTGCCCCCCCCTACTTTTCAAAACGTTCCTACACCTATGTGTGTGGGTATCTACTTTGCGTAAATACCATTGGTAGTTATGTTTAAGGGTAGCTTTTGTGACAATTTTTCTTCAAAAGCCTGCCTATTTTTTAGTTCAATAACATTTTTGAAACCCGCGCGAAACACAAAGCAATATGATACACTGCTATCGTATGCATACGATTTACTGCTCGTAAAGCTACCACCCCCGCCCCTGGTCCCGAACCTCGACTACCCTCTTGGTCAAGTTGCCCCTCCCCACCCCTCTTCATCACCGATATTGCAAATACCTATGGCCAACGTTTTGTCAACAAACAAACAAAAATGCTGACATAGGAGCACTATCAAAATATAGTGGACCAAATCCGTTGAGTTTTCAGATTTGGGTATGAATAGCGGCACCACTGCAATTCATGACCCCCCCCCCCCCCTTGAAGTTTTTTTTTGGATCCTGCACGTGATACCGCATTTGCTGAAACAGACTCCCTGATTGCACTCCATATAATTCAGGACTGCAGGTCTGTGAGTGTATCCTTCGCATCGGTGGCGGCGGATAAGGGGAGCAGAGGGGGGGGGGGGGGGCAGCTGCCCCTCACCCACACTGAAAAAGTAGGGGGGGGGGGGGCAAACATATGATTTTGCGCCCCCCTCCCCCATAAATTTGTAAGAGGGGCCCTCCAAGAAGTTGACCGAGGGCCCCGAGATGCAACCAGCCAGCCTGAGGGGCCATACAAGGCCGACAGAAGGCCCTCAATCGCCCGGAGGGGGCCCTCGGTAGGCCTGAGCGGCTTTCAGTAGGCCTTATGGGGGCCCTCGGAAGGCATGAGACTTGAACACGGGCCTGTCCGACGTTCTTTGCGACCATTTAGGGGCCCTGCAAAATATAGTAGCCTAAATCCGAGGAGATACCATTTCGCGTCTTTTTTTTGTTGGGGGGGGGGGCCTTTGGCCGTGGGTTAGGGGGCCTTTGGCCGTGGGTTGGGGGGGGGGGCCTTTGGCTGAGGGGCCCCCTGGGTGTCATTGCCCCCCATCCGAAAATACCATCCGCCACCACTGCTTCGCAGCCACAATTAATTGTGTCCGAGAGATAAAGTCGGTCAGGTCAGGTCAGGTCAGGTCAGGCTTGAGGAAATGCAAAATTGATGTCATGTAACAAGCGCCATTTTATGGCGGTGAAATGTCTCCAAGTTGCTGCGAGCGCTCTGGCGCAGAGCCAGTGGTGCACACAGGGGTGGGGGAAGGGGTCAGCTGATCCCCCCTCCCGAAATTTCTGAGGGGCCCAAATTCTGGCCCATACCTGGCAGGGGCCCGGTCTTGGTCAGGCCTGATCGAGGCAAGGGTCCGGTGCTGGCAAAGGCGTGATATGGGGCCCGGTCAGGACGATGGTCCGGTCCTTGCATATTCTTGACGCGGGCCCGTTTCTGGTAGTGGCCCGGTCTTGGTCAGGCATGATCGAGGCAGGGGCCCGGTGCTGGCAAAGGCGTGATATGGGGTCCGGTCAGAACGAGAGCCCGGTCACAACAGGGCCCGGTCCTTGCATATTCTTGATAAGGGCCCCTTTCTGGTAGGGGCCCGGTCTTGGTCAGGCCTGATCGAGGCAGGGGCCCGGTCAGGACGAGGGCCCTGTAACAACAGGGCCCGGTCCTCGCATATTTTTGATACGGACTCGTTTCTGGTAGGGGTCCGGTCTTGGTCAGGTCCGATCGAGGCAGGGGCCCGGTGCTAGCAAAGGCGTGATATTGGGCCCGGTCAGGACGAGGGCTCGGTCACAACCGGGCCCAGTCCTTGCATATTCTTGATACTGGCCCGTTTCTGGTAGAGGTCGGTTTTGGTCAGGCTCGATCGAGGCAGGGGCCCCGGTACTGGCAAAGGCGTGATATAGGGCCCGGTCAGGACGAGGGCCCGGTCAGGACCAGGGCCCAGTCACAACAGGACCCGGTCCTTGCATATTCTTGATACGGACCCCTTTCTGGCAGGGGCCGGGTCTTGGTCAGGTCCGATCGAGGCAGGGGCCTCGATCGGACCTGACCTGGTGCTGGCAAAGGCGTGACACGGGGCCCGGTCAGGTCGAGGGCCGCGTCACAACAGGGCCCGGTCCTTGCAAATTATTGATACGGGCCCGTTACTGGTAGGGGCTCGGTCTTGGTCAGGCCGGTCGAGGCAGGGCCTCCATCGAAACCCAAAGGGAGGGGGGCGAAAAAACGCCCCCCCCCCCCCAGCGCCTCCAAGGTTAATTCCTATTCCGTTCGCGAACGTAGCCTAGCGTAGTTTATACGAGACTTTGACGTCCAAAGTCTGGGATTGTTAAACCTGTAGAGCAGGGCGCATTTTAAGGGATTTTGACTGGGGTGGCAACTCGGCGATTAGGGGGCCATCTCTCAAGGGGGGAACCATCGCCAAAAACGCCAAGGGTGGATCAAGCCTCTGTCCGTGGGGGATCTTTTTATGGCAGAAAGGTACCCCATTTTTTTCCTCCGCGGATTTGGGCCGGTCACCTTGTTTTGGTATTCGAGCTTAAGAAATGCACTTTAAAAAATGATTTTGTTGATTTGTTCCCGATTATGATTTTTGTTTTGTTTTGGGGGGTCAAAAACACCAATTTGCAAAATACGAGATAGCCATTTTGAAGAAAATGTCATTTCCTTACTTTGACGTTTTTTTGTGGTTATTTGCAATTTGTTTAAAACTCTACTTTCTACGATTGTTCACACATTTATCGTTTTCCCACCCAAAATGCCATGACATGACGTCATTAAAACGTCATTATCTCCCAAAATGTTATATCAATATCATTGGATTTTAGTGTGAAGACGCAGCATTGATGTAGCATAAGGTACTGAACGTTTGACGTTGATATCTATCATAGTTTTCAAGTTATTGAGGAAATCTGGGAAAGGGAGGGGGCAGATTCTGCCACCCCCAGCGGGGAGCGGGTTAAGTGTCACCGGGGCTGCTTGAATTGCATCAGGTGCGCTGTTTTGTCTATCATTGAAAGAAAGGGATACCTACATATAAACTTCAAATTCAATCCCTCGAGAAAAAAACTTCCGTTTTCAGCATGAAGTTTTCTCCAAGATCATTGTTTTCACGTTCAGTGCAGGGAACGCGCGGGGAAGGGGGAATACAAGTATCATGGATACAGTAAGTATGGATAGGTAACTCCGCCCACTTTCTATTGTTATATGCGACCACGCGCAGCCGTTGCCGTTTCCCGTACTACAAAAAGGACAGCAAGTATACCGCCCGCCCCGTGGTAGGGTTGTTATTGAGTTCAGTGGTGGTAGGCCGCAACGCTGAGACGGCCGCCCCGCCCCGTCGCATAGTTTCTCGCCTTCCGGTCATTGTGGGATGAACCAAATTAAGTTTAAATGCATTCGGGAAGATCTCACAAGCACTTATGACATGTTGGTTCCACCGATGGACATCATTCCTGGTAATTTGTGCCCATATATGTAGGAACGTCCACATGGTATGCCGTTTCCCGTACTACAGAGCGAAAGCTAGTACCGCTCTGTGGTCGCTAAATCGCGTATGAATCGCTAAATCGCGTAAATCGCGTATCCGTGCTTGTATTGAATGCCATCCTAGATTCCTGTGTGTGTGTGGGGGGGGGGGGGGCATTTGCCCCTGATGCCCCCTCCCCCTAGATCCGCCAGTGCCAGCAATTACCGCCAAGGAGAGCCTCTGGCAGACACTTAAAGTGAATGTTTCACCTTTCTGAAAGCTGTCAAATATACGCTGGTTGTAGTCGAAAAATTCGGACTGATTTGTGCTGCTGAAAACGATGGTGATATTTTTTCACTCGGAAAGTCATTTAACTTTATACAAATTATTTTTATTTTTTAAATTTAGACTGATGACGTCATTATTGAGCTATAGACCGCCGCAGATTGGCTGACAAAGCGGGATTGGCTGAAAAAGTGTCTTGCCAGCCAATCAGCGGCTGCACCAGCCTGGGTGCATTTTGCAAATGCTAAATTAAATTGCTTAAAAACGGTTAAGTTCTTGGAAAAATGACCGCGGGGGGGGTGCCTCTCCTTCCGCACCGTGCGGAAGGAGAGGCGCCCCTCCCCCCCCCCCCCCCCCCCCCCCCCCGTCACTAGCCGGAGGGGCGCCGTCACTGGGCGCGTCACGGGCGGAGAGGGGCGGTCGCTAGTCGGAGGGGCGCCGTCACTGGCCGGAGGGGCGCCTTCACTGGCCGGAGGGGCGCCGTCACTGGTCGAAGGGGCGCCGTCACTAGCCGGAGGGGCGCCGTCACCGGCCGGAGGGGCGCCGTCACTGGCCGGAGGGGCGCCTTCACTGGCCGGAGGGGCGCCGTCACTGGTCGAAGGGGCGCCGTCGCTAGCCGGAGGGGCGCCGTCACTGGCCGGAGGGGCGCCGTCACTGGTCGGAGGGGCGCCGTCACTGATGGGAGGGGCGCCAGCTTTGCATGGACACCTCGGGTCCAAAGGACCAGGTCATGCCCTGAATGACCGTATACTCTGTACGCCACTGGTGCCTGTCCTGTTGGCGGTGCTAATTGCAAAACAAAAATAGTCCGGGGGGGGGGGGGGGCGCCTTCGGCTCCCGTTAAAAACGGTATGGACATTCCGTACTGTCCGTATAGGTGGTTGCACCCCTGCTGTAATGGACGGTATTTTAATTTGGATTGGCGTTCTTTGATGCTAAGGGGCGGCCTCATCAGCCGCCCCGGCCGATGAGGCCATACTGGCGGCCTCACGAGGCCGCCCCTTTGCATCAAAGAACGCCAATCCAAATTAAAATACCGTCCATTACAGCAGGGGTGCAACACCTATACGGACAGTACGGAATGTCCATACCGAATGTACGGCGATAAAGTACGGGAATGTCCGTACTTTATCGCCGAGAGGGGCCTTTCAGCATCTTTTTAACTGGGGTGGCAAAGTGCCGTCACTGGGGTGGCATTCTTCATGACTGGGGTAGCAATTGCTACCCCAGTTACTATGTTAAAATACGCCCTGCTGTAGAGGACATGAATCTGGAGGTTAAAAAGCAAGACAAAAACGCCATAATTTGGAATAATTTATAAAATTGCTTACATTTCTGAAGAAATGATTCCTTCATGCCTAAAGAATATAAAGTCCCGTGTAAACACGGTTTCTGTCTACAGTACAATTTGCGCATAAGCATCTAACAAATATATGGGGGAAGTCAAATCATACTGTAACACTCAACTTCAATGATGAAATAAAATGCTTCGCTATTTGGCACATGTTACGTTTCATCGTCAATACTAGAGATGAACCTAGGCCGGGGACCAAAGATTTTGAGTATCCAAGCCCACCAAAGATAATGGGTAGCAGATCTCCCGAAAAAAAACACCTCTAGTTATTACGACGTTCTAAATTTTCGATGCGATCTATTCCCCGTGCTTCCCTCATTTTGACCAAACTACAGAAAGCCAGTGCGCAGCTTCCCGACAGCTATGCAGCAACTGGTTGACAGTTGCTGCAGACGACACCCTGGATCCGTTAGTTATGCCTTCCCAAGTCATGCGCGAGACCGTCTCCACATTTGTTGCGATGCAGCATGTTGTAAAAATCAGCCATGTATCGCGCCAACTGATCACACATACCTGCTACGCAAATACCGTATCGGTTCACCACTACTGCGTGTTGTCATTGACATAATTTCGTTAACTCTCAACAGTTGTACCGCATATCAGTAGCACACGCACCTAAAATTCGCACATCAATAGCACACGCTATCACCTTACATGTCATTGCCAAGACAATTATCATGTTTCAGATCCCATGCTGTAGGGGGCCCGCTCAATAACAAGTGACCGAAATCCGAGAAGTTTTCTCAAAAACGGGTGGGGGCCCACACACAAGGGGCCCACTCTTAGGGCTCTGCCCCCTCCCCCCAAATGGAATCCTGCGTGCGCCACTGCGCAGAGCTGACAAATTTCGCGAAGTCGTTTTGAGGTCGGGTACTTTGAACCTTTAGGTACATTCTTCACCATTTCCGGCACATCACTTTTGTCCAGATGTTTAAAGGGACTATCCCACCTTAACATTATATTTCAGTTGAGATAGCCATTTTGATGGCTTGGCATTGAAATTAAGTATGGTAGCAGTTAAAGCAACCACAATGATCTAATCAAAAAGATATTCGAGTTTGATTTTGACATCTGTAATAGATAAGGCCCATGTGTATTTGAATTGGGCCTCTAAACCGACAGCGTCGTCTCTCTTTACCCAACTGGTAATGCTAGTCGACTTGTTTTAAGGGAACCTTAGAGATATTTGCTACGTTTCAATGGTTTGGTAGTTGGTTTGTTTTGTATTCAAAGCGCCAGAATTGTCTCGAAATAATTGTGTCCATACTTTGGCAGCGTAAAGGATTTCTGTGTAGCTCTCTAGAGCTCAATATGATGTCATCTACCCAAATATTAAAACTTAACTTTTTATTAAATTGAGCACTGTTTGCGATAAACAAATGTCATAATCGTGTTCGGCAGCAATTACTTCATATTGTGCACCACAAGCGGCGTACATTTGACAACTTTTGGGAAGGTGGGACAGTTCCTTTAAATAGAGTTATAGCGGAACCCTAAATGAAGAATCCGGGGAAATCACAACCCTTGCAACCATAGCCTTGTTCACGACGCCTGCTGACGGGCTGACTGCTGCTGTCTACTGCTGTCAAAACGTATCGACCAATGAGCGTGGACCGGTGTGGGAGGGGGGGGGGGATAAGGGGAGGGGTACGGTGTATGAAGTCATACCTCTGCTGCCTCCTGCTGTCGCTGCTGCCGGAAAATCGCGTCAGCCGGGCAGCAGATGACACAAATTGGCGCACGCGGCAATTTCCAAACGTGAAGCGTCGATAAACAACCAACGATCTCCAAGCGAAAAGCTTGAAACGAAGATGGATATGGAGTAAGTCTGCGATAATTTTAGTTTACTGTTCATGTTGGTATTAGGTACCATAAGCTCTGCTACTTACCTAGCTGTAGGAGCAAATTTATCGTAGCAAGTACGCCAGATATGTATCGTGAATCGGCAGCATTTGTGTTCAAGTAGTAATCGCTGGCGGTGACGTAGGTTGGTGTGTGCTGCCGTTTTGGGCAGCCGTGGGCAGCCCGTCGGCAGGAGGTCGTGAACAAGGTTCATGTTCTGAGCTCTAACTAATACCTGCTGCTGTCAACAAAATAAGCTTCCTTAAACAACCCTCGACACACCACGGTCAAGACAGCTTGCTAGCTATCGCTGTGACCTCAGCGTCTGTCCGATTAATTGGTGATCCATCTGGGGACGGCGGCTATCAGTGGCGGGCAGGACCGACAGGTTTGGTGGGTCCGGCGGCCGGGCCTGGTGGGTCCGGCAGCCGGGCCGAGTCCGGCGGCCGGGCCTGGCCGGGCCGGGGACGAGACACTGACGGAGCGGCGGCCGGCCCGGCCCGGCCCGGCCCGGCCCGGGAACAGCGTGTCAAACACAACAGTGACAGAGGAGCGGCTCTCCGCCGGACACCGCAGCACCGCGCGCAGCACGCGCCGAGCTGCCGGCCGCTGTGTCAGAGCAGCGAGCCCCCGGCGGCAGCCTGGCCTGCAGGCGCCGCTATGCAGGGTAGGAGGGCATGGTGTGAGCAGGGCTTCAGTCTGGGGCGATGGCGGGGTTACCGGGGCGGGCTGCCAGTCGGCACGTGCAGGTCACGATTACATGGCCGGCGAGTTATTTTCGGGACCAGACAACAATCCTTCAGTTGTGTGGGTGTTGCCTGAGCTGTGTGAAGATAATTTCCTGCAACTATGCAGGAAAGAACGACTGAATATATATATATATATGAATGTCGACTTGTTCGTGGGCATGTCTCGGCACTTAAGAATTCAAGGACGCCCTGTTCCAGGGGCGTGGGCAGGGGCGGCAGATTCCGGGGGGGGGGGCAGCTGGGGCAGCTGGCAAAATCAAGCGGGGGCAAAATGATCTGTTTGCCCCCACCCCTTCTTACGTAGTCGAAAATGACATATACCATATATGGTAAAAATGAGGAGCATTGCAAAAGTTAAAAAATACACGCAAAACAACTTTTTTCTGGTAGCTATTACATTGCAATTGTATGTTACCCTAACTTAATTTCCGGGCTCAGGCAACCCTGATATATCGCCACTCCAAATCACGATGTATACCATTATCATCACCTTTAATTTGCCTTCAAATCCTTCAACCTATGTGTTTAAGCTATATGACTACGTGAACTGAATCAGGGACGTAGGCCACGCAGGCCATGCCCCCCCCCCCCCCCTGAACGATCCAGTTTACAGTAGATACAATGGGATTCCGTCAATTTAACATTACGTCTATGGGCGTTGTATGGAAAGAATCGAGTTTGAAATATCTCCGACTGCACCCCTCCCCCCCCCCCCCCCCTCCTCCCCTCTCGGCAGGGTGAACAGGTATTACGGCCCCTCCCTGAGAAAAAAACCTGGCTACGTGCCTGAACTGAATTGATCGAAGTCTGATCGAAGTCGAAGTCCTCCCCCCATGTCAAAATCAAATCCGCCGCCACTGGGCGTGGGAACTACTTTGAAGTTGGAGGGGGCGAACTTTTTGGCAATATTATGGCAAAAATTAAGACTGAAGAGAAGCAACCTGTACTGTTCTTTTCCATACCCAATGCTGCTTACTGTCAATAGTATGTCATATATTTAAGGAAATTGGTATCAATATCATACAAGGAAATGGGTCGCCTAACAAGCAAAACAAAACTAGAGAATAGCTGGTAAACATGAAGAAGGAGCGACACTGGTACTAGGGTCACAAAAAGTCGGAGAAGCAGAACTGGACCGTTTACCGGGCCTGAATCCAGAACCGGCGGGCTTGACTGACTCCCGAACCTGAGGTAGCTGGTAAGGTGATGTACCGGGCTCGCACCAAGTTGACCATGACAAAATGATGCATTCAGCATACATTTGGTACGAGTATCATACTTGGCTTCAACCGAGTTATGCTATGCCATGTTTTACGGTGTTATGGTCAATGTTTCGGGTACATTTTTATGAATGTATCGTTATACGGTCGTACTGAAGCAAATGGTGGCAAACCAATGCATTAGAACACAAGCATTTTTCAGAGAAAATTGTTATCTACTTATATATAAGTTAGTTAGTTAGTTAGTTAGTTAGTTAGTTAGTTAGTTAGTTAGTTAGTTAGTTAGTGAGTGAGTGAGTGAGTGAGTGAGTGAGTGAGTGAGTGAGTGAGTGAGTGAGTGAGTGAGTGAGTGAGTGAGTCAGTCAGTCAGTCAGTCAGTCAGTCAGTCAGTCAGTCAGTCAGTCAGTCAGTCAGTCAGTCAGTCAGTCAGTCAGTCAGTCAGTCAGTCAGTCAGTCAGTCAGTCAGTCAGTCAGTTAGTTAGTTAGTTGGTTAGTTAGTTAGTTAGTTAGTTAGTTAGTTAGTTAGTTAGTTAGTTAGTTAGTTAGTTAGTTAGTTAGTTAGTTAGTTAGTTAGTTAGTTAGTTAGTTAGTTAGTTAGTTAGTTAGTTAGTTAGTTAGTTAGTTAGTTAGTTAGTTAGTTAGTTAGTTAGTTAGTTAGTTAGTTAGTTAGTTAGTTAGTTAGTTAGTTAGTTAGTTAGTTAGTTAGTTAGTTAGTTAGTTAGTTAGTTAGTTAGTTAGTTAGTTAGTTAGTTAGTTAGTTAGTTAGTTAGTTAGTTAGTTAGTTAGTTAGTTAGTTAGTTAGTTAGTTAGTTAGTTAGTTAGTTAGTTAGTTAGTTAGTTAGTTAGTTAGTTAGTTAGTTAGTTAGTTAGTTAGTTAGTTAGTTAGTTAGTTAGTTAGTTAGTTAGTTAGTTAGTTAGTTAGTTAGTTAGTTAGTTAGTTAGTTAGTTAGTTAGTTAGTTAGTTAGTTAGTTAGTTAGTTAGTTAGTTAGTTAGTTAGTTAGTTAGTTAGTTAGTTAGTTAGTTAGTTAGTTAGTTAGTTAGTTAGTTAGTTAGTTAGTTAGTTAGTTAGTTAGTTAGTTGGTTAGTTAGTTTGGTTCAAGGTACTTGAATAGAGGTAGGGGCGTAAGGATTCAGTCACTTGACTTCCCAGCGCACGTGCAACCGATCGCCGGCATGCTCCAGTGTGGTTGGGCCCAAGGAATCTCAGTCAGCTGATACTCTCATTGCTTTAACATGGAGATTTTGCAATGCTTTTCAGGGAAAAAATATTTAGGTACTAAATGACTTCGAAGGTGGATTCATGACCCGGGTATGGATAGAAGATAGAACAAGGTATTTTTTTATCACCCGGCGGTAGCTTTTCCCGCCTTATATTCCTCACCAGACGGTCTCAATCACAGCCCACAAATCGCACGCGTTCGGATAGAGCGGTTATGGAGGTGGTATCCGTGGCGGCGGGTGGTATTTTCGGATGGGGGGGGGGGAACAAACCCAGGGGCCCCCTCGATCAAAGCGGCCCCATTTCACGGTAAACCTCCCCCTAAAAAATGGCGCGAAATGGTATCTCCTCGGATTTAAGCCACTATATTTTGCAGGGCCCCTAAATAGTCGCAAAAAACGTCGGACAGGCCCATGTTGAAGTATCAGGCCTTCCTAGGGCCCCCTCAGGCCTACCGAGAGACCCCTCAGGCTCACCAAGGGCCCCATCAGGCCATACCGAGGGTCCCAGCAGGCCTACCGAGGGCCCCTCAGGCTCACCAAGGGCCCCTCAGACCTACCGAGGGCCCCTCGTGCCTACCGAAGGCCCCCTCAGGCCTAACGAGGGACCCCTTAGGCCTTCCGAGGGCCCCATCAAGCCATACCGAGGGTCCCATCAGGCCTACCGAGGGCCCCTCATGCCTACCGAAGGCCCCTCCGGCCTACCCAGGGCCCCCTCAGGCCGACTGGGGGCCTACTGTCGGCCTTAGAGGGCCCCTCAGACTGGCTGGGTCACCTCGGGGCCTACTGTCGGCCTTAGAGGGCCCCTCAGACTGGCTGAGGCACCTCGGGGCCTTCGGTCAACTTCTTGAAGGGTCCCTCTGACAAATTTATGTGTTTGGGGGGGGGGGGTAAATCATGTTCCCCACCACTACTTCTTGAGTAAGGGGGAAGCTTATTAAAAAGAAATGCGTCAACCGAGCCGCCCAAGACTACCTTAAGTAACTTTGACCGCCTGCACTATTGCCATCTGACGTCACGACCAATCGGAGAGCAGAATTTCAAATTACGTAAATATACTTAATTATTTAGAAAACTAATAATCCGGAGGAATTTATAGTGAAGTGTCAATCTAAAAAAAATATGTTTTATTAATTTGCTTTTCATCAAACACATAAAAGTAGTGACTTAGGTACCCTACAACTAGTCCATTATTTGTTTGTCAGAAATGGCGGTAGCTAATGCGCCAGTTCACTAGACAATGCGCCAGTTTACTAGACAAACCCGGGCCTCCAATCAGATTCCTCCATTTGGTCACATGTCCTCTTGCCACCCACCTGGTTTGGTTGTTAGTTAATTTTTGCCGAATTAAGGTCCATTAACACACGCACTGCCGGGGGTTAGCGCCAACCACGAACTGCCGGGGGAGGGGGGGGGTGGATTTACGCCCCCTCCCCATAAGATCTAAACACCACGCAATGTAGCGACAAGCGGAAGACGGTGTTAGACAGCTCGAGACAATCTCTATCGAAAGTACTTAGGTCATTTGTAGGTTTTAAGTCAATATTGAAGTCACCAGAGGTCACATTTCGGCTATATATGAGTGTCCTTGATAAAACTGTATATATCTCGATAATAAAAGACGCGCGGAAAACGTGTTCCAAAAAAATAATTTAATTTTCTGTAAGAAAGGTTGATCAGAATTGACCTAAAGTCAATAGTTAGTCACTGGCGGATCTAGGGTCCGAGAATGGGGGGGGGGGGGCTAAAATTTCGCTCCGCTTCAGCAGCGAAAAGTTGTTGACCGGGGGGGGGGAGGATGGAGTCGGGTCGTCAGCGCGAAAAATCGTTGAGCGGGGGGGGGGGGGGGTGTTCAGTTGTCAAAGCGAAAGTCATTGACCGGGGGGATTTTTTATTCCTATCACTTCCTACAGCCAATGCAGGAACACGCGGGGCGGGGGACATCCTTGTATTGAATGCCCACCATGCTGTTGCTCCTGGGAGGGGGGGGGGGGCATTTGCCACTAATGCCCCCACTCCTCTGGATCCGCCAGTTGTAAAAACCAGACAAACCCAATTTTACCTCTTCTGTCGCTTTCAAACATTGTTTTGCAGCTGAGTTCATGCTTAGTCTGATCTTGACTAGTTGGAAATGCGAAAAAATTGTGAGACCTCTACTCATAGCACCCATAAATTGCACCGGGATAAGTACCTAAGCATGGTGCAAAATGGGTGTCAGATTTAAAATTGGTACCTGAAATTACTTGAGTCTGGATATGACCTGAGGCCAAAGTAGCCATCCCAAGCTATAGTAATTTAAGATAACCTTGACAATGACAAATATTGACTTTACCCACACATTCACAAAGTGTGAATTTTATTTGGCTACCTGTTTACAGGGAAAAAGTAAACAACGATATCCAAGTCCCAGTCAAAATTCCTCAAGTACTGTCGAAATGCGTTACACGCACGCTATTCAGCGCTATAAACTTTGGCGCCAAAACGCGACGTTTTTTATCTTACGTTGGTTGTAGGAATCGCTCCAGATCGCAAATAGCGCCAGACGCGCTACGCATATTTAGAAATGACGAATACAAGTATTCGTACACAAAAAAGTATGGCCCAAAAACTAAAATACCTTAAGTTTGACCCTTTGACCTGATCTGACCTGACAGGTGACCTTATTTTAAGAATTTTGGGTCTGCAATATATTTGTCTCCTTGAGAGCTTTCGATCTCCGCCTTGAACGTCTCGCTGCGGTCATTAGTTCGGAAGATACGAGGGGGGTAAAATTTATCCCCCCCCCACCCAGCGCCGTGCGTTCGGCTGGAGACCCCAGCACCGCGCGGGTTAAGGTCGGCCTATTCTTTTGACATTTGACTGCGTTTTTCATCATAATATTATATTTCTTTGCCATTAATATCTTCAGTTTTGCCCTAACTGACTGTCAATTGCGTATTTTATTTAATCAAAGCTGATTATCTAGTATACTTTTTAGCCTCTTTTGGGGCGTTTTCGGTATGTTTTGTAGAAGGAACTAACACAACCTAAAATTGCCAAATTTGCTCATGAATGTGAATATTCGTAGCAAACTAACGGTAAATATTTCATTGTAAGAGCATATACTTATATATCTACTATATAAAGGGCAAATTCAAACCGTTTGACAGATATGGAGTCGAAAACCCTTGGCGATGGACCCAAAACCCATACATTCTCTGAATCAGCATGATGGCAGGCAGGTTGTGACCACCTACTTACTACCCAGTTCGGACCTCTATAGTTTTCAAGTAAATTGTGAAAGCGTGGAATGGATATTGATTGCAATGATATTCGTATTTAGTGGCCTGCATATGTTGCATATGTTGCATATGTTGCGCTTTTGTGACATTCATCTGCGGCCATACGAAAACAACACGCCAGGGTCGTTCAGTGTTGAAGTGTCCTTATACCAGGTGGTGTCATCCCGGGATTCTCCATGTATCGGCTGCTGAGCGGCATGGCATTAGCGATGACGTCACTGGTGCTCTGGTCCAGTCGTGGCCAGCCCCGTCGCCGCAGCTGCGCTTTCTAGTGTTTTGCGGTCTTTTGGCGGGCGTTGACGAGCGGCAATTTGAAATCGTCGCCGTTAGATAAGTAAGTTAGGTAGTTAGGTAACAAGTCAATGCTTTTGAAATATTTTGCCCTTTTAAAGTTTTTTAAAGCACATCTTGAATATTAAGCCAAAACCATACCATTTCTCGCCCCTCTGCTAGACCGGGGCAGCGTGTGGCCGTCTAGCCCCTCAGCCGGACCGGTGCAGCGTATGCCCGTCTCACCACTCAGCCAGACCGGGGCAGCGTATGGCCGTCTCACCCCTCAGTCAGACCGGTGCAGCGTATGCCCGTCTCACCCCTCTGTCAGACCGGTGCAGCGTATGACCGTCTCGCCCCTCAGCCAGACCGGGACAGCGTATGGCCGTCTCCCCCTCCCCTTTCAGCCGGACCGGGGCAGCGTATGGCCGTCTCACCCCTCAGTCAGACTTGCAGCGTATGCCGTCTCGCCCCTCAGCCAGACCGGGGCAGCGTATGGCCGTCTCTCTCTCCTTCCCCCTCAGCCTGACCGGGGCAGCGTATGGCCGTCTCACCCCTCAGCCAGAGTGTGGCAGCGTATGGCCGTCTCATCTCTCAGGTAGACCGGTGCAGCGTATGGCCGTCTCGCCAGTCGCCCCTCACACAGACCGGGCAGCGCATGGCCGTCTCCCCCTCAACATCACTTACGGGAGGGATAATTGTCCGCGGTAAACGCAATCTCAAACAGGATCGTACCTTAGGTGCAACTATCCGTATCCCGTTCGAAATATCTGCACCGCACCGAGCCGCATGCGGGGACAGCCGAGTCGGACAAGAGCACCAGTGACGTCACGCTAATGTTGCGCGATTGGGGCGCTAAAATCCCCGGATGACTACCTCTCTTAAGCGGAGTTCACAGTGAGAGTGGCGGACGCCAAAAGACATCTGCCATCCGTCATTTTGCCGGACGCCAGCCCGACTGATCAAAGTCGAAATATGGTAGCCATTGGCAGATCCGCCAGCCGAGCTGGCGGATGCGCCAGGCTTCCAAATGTAGGTGCCGAAAGTGGCGCTCTATATTCATAACTGCGTTTTTGTTGTGGGATTTTGTTTGTATGTTGACGTTTGGTTGATGTGTTAACCCGCGAGTTACGGGGGGGGGGCTATTTGTTACCCCCTCCCGTTATTTTGCAATAACTCCTTAACGAACACCGGTATCGTCACCAAACTTGCAGTACCTTCGCTCACATCAATTCTACACATGTTGGCAAAAGTAAAAATATGAGGTTATGATAGGTACCCATATTGCCCACCCATATTATGATAGGTACCCATTATATACGGTGTCCTGTGCGTCTTTCAAACGGTACCCATATTGCCTATGTTGTAACGTATAAGCAGCCAATGCTCCAGGTCAAGTCAGGTCACGTGTCAAGGTCACACATTAAATATTTGACATCACATATAATCGAAAACATTATGAATGGATTGGTTAGCCTACGGCCTTTCAGATGAGATCAATATCGGCATATGTTCAAAACATAATGGAAATAACAACTCTAGGGGTCAGGTCACGCGATAGCGCCGATTTTAAGTACCGTTTTTTTCTTCTAAACTTAGGAATGGCCTACACCAATTTTGTCCCAGTTTGCAGAGGACATGTTGGGCAATGCTATATGTAAGAATGAGCCAAATTGGAGGTGGCATGATTTTTGCTATTCAAATTTTAATATTTCAGTTCAAAGTCAAATCAGGTCAAAGGCCATTGACCTTAAATGTTTTATGTGCAAAATTAAGATGGGGCCATTGCCTATTGCATGCATTTTGTTTGGTGAGACTGGGACACGAACTTGCGAAGTTATAAGCTCTTGAATTTTGGGATGTAATGGGGTCAGGTCAAAGTTTAATGACCTCTAGCTCAGTGAACCCAGGTCAAATTTCCAAATCAAAGCATCTGAGATGCTTTTCCCATTAACCGACATGCATGCAAAGTTTGAAGCAAATCGGAGAGGGTGCTGTATTTTGGTGATCGATTTGACATGGAATCATATTGTTAAATCAGCCATCACGAACCATGAATGAAGATGATCCACAAGCATGCAATTTACCAGCTTGAACAAAACCTTCCATATGAAGCATGGAAATAATAACTTGCCAGATGGTTTCACATAGGCCCGGGAACAGGGGGAGGGGCAGAGTGGGTGCATGCCCACCCGACTTCGGGACGGGGGTGGCGGCGATCCCCCAGCGCCCCCCCCCCCCGCCCGGCGGGGGCCGAGCCGCCCAGGGATCACTGTGCAGCCTGGACAGGGGCGCCGAGCGGCACGGAGATGGGCGCCGAGCTACGCGGACAGTGCGCCGAGCGGACCGCAGAGGGGCTGTGAGCTGTCTGGGGACGGACGGACGCTGAGCGGCCCGGGAGCGCCATGCAGTCCGAACAGGGGCGCCGAGCTGCCCGAAGGGGGCGCCGAGCAGCCCGGGGGCGCCATGCAGTCCGGAGTGAATCAATCCACTATTTAACACTCTGGGGCTGGTTCAGTTACAACATGGACACAAATTAGTTCCACAACAATCATGGGTGGGGCTTTTCTCAGCCCGAGCCTCTCCTGGATACAAATCCAAGAGCTCTGTCTCTGTTGTGTGTCGTGATATGATGCATGCGCTTTTAGATATAGCCATGACAATTTTTCGACCTCAACTATTAATTCATTAATTTTCTGTTCAGAAAACCCTTCCATTTTCTGAAAGACAACATGCATATGCATTATTATTATAGTTTTTTCAAAGGGGCATATTTAAAAAAAATCTGACCACGGGGCCCAAAGCAGACTTGTGCTTGATTCCGTTTCAGCGGAATCGATTACGATTGCATGCCAATCCAGATGGGTTTCCAATTGATATTTCACTAGGGCAATCGATTTCGAAACCGATTCCAGGGCACTCATTCCGAATCTGATTCCATTTATTTCAATTTGATTCCACTCTGGATCAAACATGTCAGATTTTTTGCACATTTTGTACAAACGACTCAAATGACACAAATAGCAATATTAAATGTATTACACAGGTATACCTGGCAGGCACCTGGGAATGCCGGAGGGGCCCCTGTGCAGTGTGCATGTCGGAGGGACCCCTGAGCAAGTAAGCAAGACAACAAAACAGCCAGCACTGTCTCTTACAAGGTCGAAAGGTCCCATGAGCAGGCTGGAGGGTCCCTGGACAAACCAGAGGGCCTCTGGGAAGCTCAAGGAACGTTGTAATGTTACCTCGACACTCAAAACAACGTCAACGTTCAGTTGGGTGAACTATGGTAATCTGGACCTATTTTTGGAACGTTCCATTTTTGGAACACCATACCCAAAAATGGGTATGCTACTTCCAAAAATGGGTATGCTCGTTCCAAAAATGGGTATGGAAATAGACCTTCATGACTAAATGTGATCCATGCATTGATTGGTGTGTCAACGCATTGTGCCAAGGACGTCATCAGATTCAGCACCCTCAACTTTATTGATAGCATGAGCATTACAAAAATAAAAGGTTTCTTTCAAATTTTATTGAAGTTGCACGATCTCAGGGCAACCCTTTTTTGCCACCCTGAGATTGTGCAATTTCAATAAAATTTGGAAGACAATGGATTTCCGTATGCACACGTCAATAGAATCAAGTACTGAGCTTGATGACGTCATTGGTACAATGCGTTGACGCACCATCTATGTGTGGATCACGTTTAGTCATGAAGGTCTATTTCCGTACCCATTTTTAGAACAAGTACCTATTTTTGGAAGTAGCATACCCATTTTTGGAAGTAGCATTTCCATTTTTGGATACGGTGTTCCAAAAACGGAACGTTCCAAAAATGGGTCCAGATTACCATAGTTCACCTGACTGACATTGTTATGTTACATTTGACGAGCATGTCTAATGTGACTAACATGGTCACTCATTAATCATAGTAAGATGGTAAATATACTCAATTTTGGTAATTGTACCACATAAGTTTGATCAGGATGAAAAATACCCTTCAGTGACGTCATCGAGCTCGCTGCACCGCCCACCACTTGTTCAGGCCTGTCACACTACCCAGTACCCAGGGTGATAGGGGACACTACCTACAGTGCTGTGTATGGAAGTGTGACGCCTGCTCCGCCAATACCCAACTTTGTTCTCAACAACATTCACAATGTTGTCGCAACATTGTCAAAACGTAAAATTCCAGCTTGATTTTTGATGTCAATGTTACATTATATGTTAGCAGGGACATCACACAACCTGATGTTATAATGCCATCCTGGTACTCTACAGAATCATCCTAACATTTGAAGTGCCATCCAATTGGCACATTAGTGCAAAAAAATCACCCCCCCCCCCCAACACCTAGCCACTATGCTACACCAGTGCACAACAAATCATGATGGATTTTCCATTTCAGTTTATAAACTTCACTTACATGAACAAAAAAAATCACAAAGTTATGTGCACACCATAACACAGATTATTCCTTCTCTCCAAAAACGCCTTGCATACCACACCAGAGCGGCAATTGTTGCAAAAAATCACTGAAATACAGTATCCTAGCACACACCAAACACACAACCGACGGATCCTCCACACGCCAAATCTTCAACACTGCTGAAGATTTCAAAGTGGCGGACGCCAGCCGCAATCAGCTGTTGCGATCCGGGACTTCGGCGGTTGGCGGACGCGTGTTTCGCTCAGTTCACACCGCGCGAGGATTCCGGCACCCGCCGGTCCGCCAAAATACTGGCAGATTGGCGGATCCGTCAGTGTTTTGGCGTCCGTCAAAGCGCAGTGCGAACTCCCCTTTATACGGCCTTGCAGTATTTTATCTACCGTGCTACCGTGCGGCCTTTCCAAGCTATAACCGTTGAATCAGTGTCCTTTTAATTAGGTAGGTACCTACATTGGTTGAATATTATTAATCCTGGCGATCTTAGCCTAAATTTATATGAGTGTGGCTGGTAGCATGTATTTTTTAAAGTGATGCTTTAGTGTGTCAGTATGATTTGGTTGTTGAACTTGAAAACCCTTGGTGGTGGTCGGTGGACCCAAAACGATGATCCTTACTAGCCCAAATTTATATTAGTGTGGCTCGTAGCATGTAGTTTTCAAGTGGTACTTCAGTGTGTCAGTATTATTTGGTTGTGCGGAAGTCCAATCTTGGACTAAATATAAAATTAGAGCACTAATAGAGTGCTTTAAAATTAGATTCATGACCGTGGCCCTATGGCATACTGGAAGGAGCACTCTAAAATTAGGTTAATTGCCGTGGCCTTATGGTATACTGAGAGGAATGCTCTAAAATTATATTAATTACCGTGGCCTTATAGCATACTGAGAGGAACGCTCTAAAATTATCCATGACCGTGGCCTTATGGCATATTGGGAGGAGTGCTCTAAAATTATATTCATTGCCGCGGCCTTATGGCATACTGAGAGGGATGCTCTAAAATTAGATTAATTGCCGTGGCCTTATGGCACGCTGAGGAGCGCTCTAAAATTATATTCATGACCGTGGCCTTATGGCATACTGGGAGGAATGCTCTAAAATTCGATTAGATTCATGACTGTGGCCTTACGGTATACTTGGAAGAGAGCACTACAATTATATTAATTACTGTGGCCTTGGCATAGTGGGGAGAAATATACATTTAGAGCCCTAATAGAGCCCTTTAAAATTAGATTCATGACCGTGGCCTTATGTCATACTGAGAGGAATGCTCTAAAATTAGATGCATTGCCGTGGCCGTATGGCATACTGAGAGGAATGCAATACAATTAGATTAATTGCTGTGGCCCTATGGCATACTGGAAGAACCGCTCTAAAATTAAATTAGATTCATTACCGTGGCCTTACAGCATAGCACACTAAAATTTGATTCATGACCGTGGCCTTGGCATAGTGGGGGAGAAATATATTGTTTTTCCCGGGCAACGCCGGGTACCGTTGCCGTACCGTGTACCGTAGTTAATTCATAAAATTGTGATTGATACCAAAAATCGCCGGGAAAAGCCGTGTTCTTACAAGCTATGGACCCATTTACCCCAAACGCCCCAATCACCCCAAACGCCCCAAACGCCCATACGCCCCAAACGCAAAATCCTTCGTGATAACGGCTATTGTGACCGATAGCGGCAACCGCAGATTTACTGGTTTTTAATTTTAATCTTAACCTTCGCGTGTGCGTGTGCGTGTGCGTGTGCGTGTGCGTGTGCGTGTGCGTGTGCGTGTGCGTGTGCGTGTGTGTGTGCGTGTGCGTATGTGTGTGTGTGTGTGTGTGTGTGTGTGTGTGTGTGTGTGTGTGTGTGTGTGTGTGTGTGTGTGTGTGTGTGTGTGTGTGTGTGTGTGTGTGTGTGTGTGTGTGTGTGTGTGTGTGTGTGTGTGTGTGTGTGTGTGTGTGTGTGTGTGTGTGTGTGTGTGTGTGTGTGTGTGTGTGTGTGTGTGTGTGTGTGTGTGTGTGTGTGTGTGTGTGTGTGTGTGTGTGTGTGTGTGTGTGTGTGTGTGTGTGTGTGTGTGTGTGTGTGTGTGTGTGTGTGTGTGTGTGTGTGTGTGTGTGTGTGTGTGTGTGTGTGTGTGTGTGTGTGTGTGTGTGTGTGTGTGTGTGTGTGTGTGTGTGTGTGTGTGTGTGTGTGTGTGTGTGTGTGTGTGTGTGTGTGTGTGTGTGTGTGTGTGTGTGTGTGTGTGTGTGTGTGTGTGTGTGTGTGTGTGTGTGTGTGTGTGTGTGTGTGTGTGTGTGTGTGTGTGTGTGTGTGTGTGTGTGTGTGTGTGTGTGTGTGTGTGTGTGTGTGTGTGTGTGTGTGTGTGTGTGTGTGTGTGTGTGTGTGTGTGTGTGTGTGTGTGTGTGTGTGTGTGTGTGTGTGTGTGTGTGTGTGTGTGTGTGTGTGTGTGTGTGTGTGTGTGTGTGTGTGTGTGTGTGTGTGTGTGTGTGTGTGTGTGTGTGTGTGTGTGTGTGTGTGTGTGTGTGTGTGTGTGTGTGTGTGTGTGTGTGTGTGTGTGTGTGTGTGTGTGTGTGTGTGTGTGTGTGTGTGTGTGTGTGTGTGTGTGTGTGTGTGTGTGTGTGTGTGTGTGTACGTCGCTAGCGTTATCCCAGGTATTAATCAAGTCGGTCTCATTGGCAGGTCCGTCATATTGGCTGGTCATCCATCTTTCAACAATCGCGCGTACAATTCCACATAACTGAAAACGTCTACAGCTTTAACTATTCGAAACACATCTGCAACTTCATCGCCTGACTCACACAGCGTTTACGCGCCTGGGCCGGCTCCCCTCCCCTCCGTCTGTCGCGCTATACCAGCTGGTGTCCATTAGCTTGGCACCACTCACCGCCGCCGGCTGATGTGCCCGGCCGCGGCGGGCCGGACACGAGGACCCGTCACGTCACATTACAGCGGCCATTGCTGGGATGTCAACGCCCTGATATACTTAAATAACACGATACTTCTCTGCGAAACCGGTGCCAATAGTTCACCGTGAACAATTTATCTAGGTGCAAGGTAATTGGATAAAAATGACATATCCTTACAAAAGTTGAGTTGCAGTCAAGTTTGTGATTAAATGTTTGTATAGATTGCTAGCACGGCTTACTATCAAATACAGTAAACTTTAAACATGCCGATAGCTTGCCAGCGGCCACTCTCGAATAAAACATGTTTACCGACAATGAGTTTGACAATCTGTTCATATATATTTTCAATGAAATAATTTACAACTTTGACTAAGCTCCAGGTGCAATAATTAAACATTTATGATATGATGCGCCAGGAAGAGATAGTTTGGTCATGATGGTTTGCAACTGACGAATGAAGAACGATTTGCATATCTCACGCTGGGGATGATATTTCGTATTTTTTTCAAAAACGTGAACTGAAGAGGTATTTAACGTGTAATTAATGAGTCAGTGTTAATTTATATTGAAGCGGAACACGTCCCGCTGAATCTGCGCCTCCGGCACGTCAGCCCAATCCGAAATCCATCCCACCCCGCGGTCCTCGATCGTCCTTCCGTTCAGTTCAAAATACCATCCATTTCTGTAATCCTTCATCTTTATTATACCGCCCCACCTGTACGGTTACATGTCATATTGATAGCTACGTCACGCGCCTGAACAGTAAATTTACATCCCTCCCGTGACACATATTTTCCCCGCCCCTCAGGTGGCCCGTCACACCACCAACCAGTCCATAACACCCCGTCCCCACCCATCCTCAAAATCCACATTTCACCCCTCCCCTCCTCATGGTAAAGATACATTCCCTGGGTCATTAGATCCTGACCGGCCGGCTGCCCCGTCCCTCCCAGCCCGAGATCCCTACCGCCCCAGATCGCCTGTCTGAGCATATGACCGTTAGGTACGACGCAGGGTGACAGACCGTGGATATTTTGATATTGTGCGGGCGGGGAATGAGCAGCGGCCTTACTATGACAGGTGAAGCCCGGGCAGATGCGTTGATCGACGGCTCCCCGACATCCGGTCCGCGGCGTCCGTCTCAGCACTCAGTCAATCACCGGGCCGCTCCATCAGTCTCAAAGGGCCGACATCACTGCACTGTTGATCTCAATGGGCCCTGCACGACTTGTCCGGCGCGTATTGACTCCGTCCCCGTCGCGACTGCTGGCGAGGCCCTCAGGCGCGACCTCCGGCGCTGATCTCCTTGCCGTTGCGACTGTTGCCCCTTCTGACCACCTCTTCCTGTTATATATCGCCGTTGCTTCCGCCTATGCCGGCCGCCCTCCGGCGGGTACCTCTTCATGGGTTGTCCCCAGTCGTCTGGCGGTCCTGTGGCTGCTGACTGTATCCTTGGAGTCCAGCTGCGCCCTCTCGCTGTCAGCCGGACAGCCTCCTCAGGTGTTGATATGACCTCGGTGGTTTGTTTATCAGCCGATCGGCAGGCCGGGATTTTGAGTTGCCCATTGCTCTAAATCATACGTGACCTGGGCGATCACATGAGTTGACCTCGTAGAGGTAAAAGAACAGAAATGTGACATAGGGCTTTGCATTTGGGACAAGAGTGGTGGATCCACTGGGTGATCCGGGGGAGGGGGCAAAGCGGCCATGCCACCCCAACCGCCTGTAATCGGCGCAAAATTGACACATTTCCTGATATAGAAGAAAACCTAAGCAACTTTTACTTTTGCAGAAAGTTTGTTTGAAACCAGCTATCAATGCATATAAGCAAGCGAAATCCGATGAGTTTTCAGAATTGTGTGAGACTTTTTGGGACTTGGACCCCCCAAATCACCCGTCCCCCCAACCATCGTTCGGGATCCGCCAGTGGGTCGATCTGGTGAAAATTGGTCAAATTTAGCCATTTCCTATGGATTTATACGTGTTTTTGTTTTTCCCATTGACATATAATGGAGAGGTCACGAAATAGACCTAACCTTAGGTCACCGATATAAAATAAAAATTGAGATCTACGAATTGTAGGTACTTATCACCTGATGACATCATGTGAGTTGCAAACCGTTTGGTCAATCACTTTGTCTGTGGCACGACCGCAAACGTTTTGAAGGTGGAGTCACTTGACTTGACCTAGTGACCTGACCTGAGATGACCCGAGGTAAACAAAATCACACCGTGTGGGTAATTGATGCTCCGACAGCTGTGCCAAATTTCGCGGCGCTGCCCGCCGCGGTTAAAACTCCGGTGGCAATACCCTTGTTCTTATACAGAGTCGAGTGAACGTGAAAAGTTTGGGGTGGGGGGGGGGGCGAGTTGCCCCCATTGCCCCCACGGTTCCCACGTCCCTGCCCTGTTCTGACGCGCCTAGTTGCCATCATTGTTGTTATATAAAAACACTGCTGAGCGCGGCCGAGACCGAGCGGCTTCGGTAGAAGATCTCTATATATAGAGACTTTCTGCCGACACCGCTGGGCCAGGACACGATGATTATGATCATTTGGGTTTGCGGGCGCTCCGACGACTAAAGTCATTTGGCGCCCATAACTAAAGTTATCTCGTCACTAGTGACATGGCGAGTACACTGTGCATGGATAAGCCGCTCCCAGAGATGAAGGCAAATAGTTGGCCTTTATGTAGAACAGCTGAGTCGTCCCCTAAACTTTGACACATTGTTAACGCAGGAGGTACCGTAATTCTCCAGTAGGGTGCGGGCAAGTAATCAACACATGTTCTACAGCAGGTGGCATGCCACATCCAGGACAAAGTGTGGGCTCAGCCACGACGACAGCGCGGTGGACGGCGTGGTGTTTCTATTTCGGCATGCATTCCGGCTGTATCATACATTGGCGTTGTGTGCGAGTGTAGCGGTCTGTTTGTATGGTGACGTGTCGCTCAATCGCTGACGGGGCTGACGCCAGACAGAGCCCATACCGGACTCATCACTCATCGTGTTATACGCTACCGATCTGACCCGGCTACATCACTCATCGTGTTATACGCTACCGATCTGACCCGGCTACATCACTCATCGTGTTATACGCTACCGATCTGACCCGGCTACATCACTCATGGTGTCATACAAACAGTTTCGCTTGTCATGCAAAAAAGCCGGCAGACATTTTTCATTCAATATCTTCTGACGTCAACATTATGCATCACCTGCCCCGATGAGGGGTTAGAATGACACAACATAAATAGATGCGGCCCCATGTTTTATTTTTGCCTCGAGTGTCGTCAATTGAACTGCAGATCCAAAGGAAACACAACTATCCGGAGGAGCCAACGTTTTCCAAAGAACTACTGCTCTCTAGAGGAACCACAACTATCCAGAGGAACTGCCTCTCTCCAGAGGAACCACAACTCTCCAGAGGAACCAAACTCCCCAGAGGAACCATCGCTCTCCAGAGGAACCACCGCTCTCCAGAGAAACAATCTCTCCAGAGGAACCACCGCTCTCCAGAGGAACCACCGCTCTCCAGAGGAAACAACTCTCCAGAGGAACTCCAGAGGAAGCACAAATCTCCAGAGGAACCACCGCTCTCCAGAAGAACCAGCGCTCTCCAGAGGAACCACCGCTCTCCAGAGCAACCACTGCTTTCCAGAGCAACCACCGCTCTACAGAAGAACCACCACTCTCCAGAGGAACCACCGCTCTCCAGAGGAACTACCAATCTCCAGAGCAACCACTACTTTTCAGAGGAACCATCACTCTACAGAAGAACCACCACTCTCCAGAGGAACCACCTCTCTCCGGAGAAACCACCGCTCTCCAGAGGATCCACCGCTATCCAGAGGAACCATTGATTTCCAGAGGAACCACCACTCTACAGAAGAACCACCGCTCTCCAGAGGAACCACCACTATCCAGGGGAACCATTACTCTACAGAGGAACCACCGCTCTCCAGAGGAACCAACGCTCTCCAAAAGAACCACCGATATCCAGAGCAACCACTGATTTCTAGAGGAACCACCACTCTACATTAGAGCCACCACCCTACAGATGAACCACCGCTCCCCAGAGGAACCACCACTCTACAGATGAACCACCACTCTCCAGAGGAACCACCGCTCTCCAGAGGAACCACCACTCTCTAGAAGAACCAACGCTCTCCAGAAGAACTACCGCTCTCCAGAGGAAACACCACTCTCTAGAAGAACCAACGCTCTCCAGAGGAACCAACGCCCTCAAAAGCAACCACTGCTCTCCAGAGAAACCATCTCTCTCCAGAGCAACCACTGCTTTCCAGAGGAACCATCTCTCTCCAGAGGAACCACCACTTCCCAGAAGAACTACCACTCTCTAGAAGAACCAACGCTCTCCAGAAGAACTACCGCTCTCCAGAGGAAACACCACTCTCTAGAAGAACCAACGCTCTCCAGAGGAACCAACTCCCTCAAAAGCAACCACTTCTTTCCAGAGCAACCACCGCTCTCCAGAGGAACCACAACTGTCCAGAGCAACCATCACTCTCCAGAGCAACCATTGCTTTCCAGAGGAACCATCTCTCTCCAGAGGAACCACCACTTCCCAGAGGAACCACCACTTCCCAGAGGAACCACCGCTCTCCAGAGGAACCACCGCTCTCCAGAGAAACTACCACTCTCTAGAAGAACCAACGCTCTCCAGAAGAACTACCGCTCTCCAGAGGAAACACCACTCTCTAGAAGAACCAACGCTCTCCAGAAGAACTACCGCTCTCCAGAGGAAACACCACTCTCTAGCAGAACCAACGCTCTCTGGAGGAACCAACGCCCTCAAAAGCAACCACTGCTCTCCAGAGAAACCATCACTCTCCAGAGCAACCACTGCTTTCCAGAGGAACCATCTCTCTCCAGAGGAACCACCACTTCCCAGAGGAACCACCGCTCTCCAGAGGAACCACTGCTATCCAGAGGAACCACCGCTATCCAGAGGAACCACCGCTCTCCAGAGGAACCACCACTCTCCAGAGAAACCACCGCTTTCCAGAGGAACCACCACTCTCCAGAGGAACCACCACTCTCCAGAGGAACCACCACTTCCCAGAGGAACCACCGCTCTCCAGAGGAACCACCACTCTCCAAAGGAACCACCGCTCTCCAGAGGAACCACTCCCGCAGCCGACAAACAGCTGGTTAATGTATGCGGGAAATTAGCGCCAATTTTACACGCTGAAAGGGGCATTTAGTGGCGCAGGATGGCGCCATTCTGTCGCTGTAAAACCTATTTGTCATCGACGTTTGTTCGGGGTGCACCGTAAACCGGCGGGCCGAACAGAGACAAAAGGCTCACGCTCACGCTCTGCCGACCGGCAGGCTGGGCTGGCTACCGGCTGCCGACTGCCGGCTCCCCACATCCCCGCCGGCTCCCTTCATCCCCCGCCGGCTCCCCACGTTCCTGGGCAGGACTGTCTGTAGTCTCTGCTGCTGCCGGCTCCCCACATCCCTGGGCGGTACTGTCTGTAGTCTCTGTTGCCTGCCTACCTGCCCACATCCCTGGGCGGTACTGGCCGCAGTCTCTGCTGCCTGCCTACCTGCTCACATCTCTGGGCGGTACTGGCCGCAGTCTCTGCTGCTGCCGGCTCCCCACATCCCTGGGCGGTATTGGCCGCAGTCTCTGTTGCCTGGCTACCTGCCCACATCCCTGGGCGGTACTGTCTGCAGTCTCTGCTGCTGCCGGCTCCCCACATCCCTGGGCGGTACTGTCTGTAGTCTCTGTTGCCTGCCTACCTGCCCACATCCCTGGGCGGTACTAGCCGCAGTCTCTGCTGCCTGCCTACCTGCCCACATCCCTGGGCGGTACTAGCCGCAGTCTCTGCTGCCTGCCTACCTTCCTGTCTGCCCGGCGCGCCCCAGTGTCGCCGGCGGCTCACCCCTTTGTATTGGCGGCGCCAATATTTGCCCACAGCCTCCGGTGACGAATTAATGAGCAACTGCGCCGCATTAGGGGACGGCACTGCTCCGGTGCGCCGCATTAGGGGACGGCACTGCTCCGGTGCGCCGCATTAGGGGACGGCACTGCTCCGGCGGCGTCCTGCCGCGCTCACTGACGCGTCTTTATTAAAACCACTATTGATTTATGTCGGCAATATTGCCGCCGGTAAACGCTGCTTACATTTCGGCTTTTGTGCGCTAAATTGTCTCGCCCCTGGGCTTGTGTGATGATTCACTGTTGTGCTGGTAGTTGGCCAACAGCTCAATACAAAGTGATTGTGATTCTGATTTGTATATGACTAACGATGAAGCGAAGCAAAATACTTGATGGTGGTTCTGATGAAAGAGGTAAACAACAAGATGGAAATGAAAACTGAGCTGTAGCCTGTATTGTGTCATTTAAGCTTTACCATTAGCTTACAGGAAACGTTACCATTTGAAATTTGCAACAAATGCAAACTCGTGGTCAAAGCCATCTTTCAACAGGGGAACTGCAGTAGTTTCTAATGCGAAAACACGATCGAAACATTACTTACCTTCTACCTAGTTTCATGATAATGATAATACCAATGTACCCACTACCCTCCATAAATGGAGGATGAGTGACGATAGTATTGCGTAAAGGGTTCAGAAGGAAAACAGACCGGCTGGTTTACATTTGTATATTATACAACGCGAATGTCATATCCAATTGGTTAAAAATGCGAGGGCATACATCATACCCAATTTGCACTGTATACAGTGTGATATTCCAAAACATGTGCTCATTTCCATCAAACCAATTAATTGCCATTTGGCGGTGATTTGCCGGTAGCGCCGGTCGGGTGCGCCGGTAGCGCCGGTCGGGTCTCGCACCACATAACTGCAGCCAATGGCACTGCACGGCTGCACACAGGCCGGCGCCATAAGCGGTGTGCGCACCCGGCTCTGTGTGATTACCGAGGTGTGGGGTGCGGGGGAGAGAGAGAGAGAGAGAGTGATAATCGTCCGGTAATTATGGGCAGGTGGTGACTGGTGTTACATGACCTTGCACGGCCGGATCGCGCGCCGTGCCCCGCGTCCACCAATCGCCACTGGACGGCACAAACCGATACAGCAGACCCTCCGCACCTGTCCATGTTAGGGGTAATGGCATGGCTTTTTTCTCACAACGTGCGGAATTATAGGGTGGTGATATGACTATCTGATTGAACAGTCGCTGGCTGTTTTGACCATCTGCCTGAAATCGCTGACCATTTTACTTCTCAGACTTAACAGTCGCTGAATGTTATAGCCATCATGATGTCTGGTGAATGTTGGAAGATGTCAGTAGCCTGGGCAATCGGAGGCGGCTCCGAAAAAAATATATTAACCGGTTAGCAGACTAACACAGCCGGCTAGCCCTCGGGTTAGAGGCGGGCTTCTTCTGTCTGAGCTATACTGTCCCATAACACGCACGTAACGAAGGAACCCATCAATAATCCACCGACCATCTCGGCTATCTCCCCCGTTTGCACATACGGAGAAGTAGTCAGGTGACCATTTTCACATGGAGCCGATGGAATCGTGCATGATCAGCAGAAAAGCTTGGCGACTGAACATCAGTCGTGATGGACTGCAGTAAGTCACAGCCGTAACGTCCCATCAGTCGTGATGGACTGAATCAGTCACAGCCGTAACGTCCCATCAGTCGTGATGGACTGCAGTAAATCACAATTATCAACGTCCGGAAACGGCTCTGAGGAGAACTGACAACGTCAACGTCAATCCTTGACTGGTGCCGTCTCGTATTCAAAAATGGCGTCTTCGGCAACACCTCATGGCTCATGAGCAGACGTGGCACTAACTACCACCAGTGAAGGAAAAATACAATCACATCACCAAAATAGTTGCTGCTGGTTGCTGTCGCCTGCCGTGACTGGCTCTGGCTGCCTCTGTCCCTGGTTGATGTCGTCTGCCGTGACTGGCTCAGGCTGCCTCTGTCCTTGGTTGATGTCGTCTGCCGTGACTGGCTCTGGCTGCCTCTGTCCCTGGTTGATGTCGTCTGCCGTGACTGGCTATGGCTGCCTCTGTCCCTGGTTGATGTCGTCTGCCGTGACTGGCTATGGCTGCCTCTGTCCCTGGTTGATGTCGTCTGCCGTGACTGGCTCTGGCTGCCTCTGTCCCTGGTTGATGTCGTCTGCCGTGACTGGCTATGGCTGCCTTTGTCTGTCTGTCTGTCTGTCTGTCTGTCTGTCTGTCTGTCTGTCTGTCTGTCTGTCTGTCTGGCTGTCTGGCTGTCTGGCTGTCTGGCTGTCTGGCTGTCTGGCTGTCTGGCTGTCTGGCTGTCTGGCTGTCTGGCTGTCTGGCTGTCTGGCTGTCTGGCTGTCTGGCTGTCTGGCTGTCTGGCTGTCTGGCTGTCTGGCTGTCTGGCTGTCTGTCTGTCTGTCTGTCTGTCTGTCTGTCTGTCTGTCTGTCTGTCTGTCTGTCTGTCTGTCTGCTCTGTCTGTCTGTCTGTCTGTCTGTCTGTCTGTCTGTATGTCTGTATGTCTGTCTGTCTGTCTGTCTGTCTGTCTGTCTGTCTGTCTGTCTGTCTGTCTGTCTGTCTGTCTGTCTGTCTGTCTGTCTGTATGTCTGTCTGTCTGTCTGTCTGTCTGTCTGTCTGTCTGTCTGTCTGTCTGTCTGTCTGTCTGTCTGTCTGTCTGTCTGTCTGTCTGTCTGTCTGTCTGTCTGTCTGTCTGTCTGTCTGTCTGTCTGTCTGTCTGTCTGTCTGTCTGTCTGTCTGTCTGTCTGTCTGTCTGTCTGTCTGTCTGTCTGTCTGTCTGTCTGTCTGTCTGTCTGTCTGTCTGTCTGTCTGTCTGTCTGTCTGTCTGTCTGTCTGTCTGTCTGTCTGTCTGTCTGTCTGTCTGTCTGTCTGTCTGTCTGTCTGTCTGTCTGTCTGTCTGTCTGTCTGTCTGTCTGTCTGTCTGTCTGTCTGTCTGTCTGTCTGTCTGTCTGTCTGTCTGTCTGTCTGTCTGTCTGTCTGTCTGTCTGTCTGTCTGTCTGTCTGTATGTCTGTCTGTCTGTCTGTCTGTCTGTCTGTCTGTCTGTCTGTCTGTCTGTCTGTCTGTCTGTCTGTCTGTCTGTCTGTCTGCCTGTCTGCCTGTCCTCTGACTCAGAGGGAAACAGACTTACTGTACTCACAATGTGTACCAGGGGCGTCGCCACGGATTTTTGAGTGGGAGGGGTGGGGGGGGGGGGGGGGGTGGGAGGGGAGAGGGGGGGGGGGGGGGCGATGTGCCGAATGAACCATCAGTACAGTTCGCGACAATGCACAGTGGTGAATTTTGTGATTGCGGTTTGGTCGACTTCGCATATCACAAATAAATTTCGTTGGATTTTGTTTTGCATTTTGAAGTAGAAAATCAGCAATGAAGGTAACGCCAGGGAAAATGAAACATATACAGCCATAAAAAGTACCTCGAGTTACTTGGGATGCAAGTGCTGCTCTTGCCACCTTGCTCGTTATAGACGCTCTAACATGGCATATTTGGGAAAATAGTTGCATGCATGCTGGTACCGTTAGTACCGTATTTGACACCAAAGCAATGCATTGATTTGCACCTGTCACCATGATTTCTACTATTACAGCATTACAATGATGTAATGGTAGAAAACAAACATTTTGTATTATATAAAAACGCAAAATTCGCTTTCAGCGCTAAAAAGTACCCCAGGGTATGTGTTGGGTGTCGTGTAAGCGATCCCAGTGAATTTATGCGGAAGGGAAAATTGCAGGCTCATATGGCCTATGCTCCAAAAAACATAAAATGCCACGAGTTTTCAAAATTATAATTGGTTAGGGGCATTTTTTAACGCAAAACTCGCTTTGAGTGCCCAAAAGTACCACAGGGTACATGTTGGGTGCCGTTAGCGACCCCCGGGAATTTATGCGCGCTAAATCGAAAAATTAACCACTGCAATGTGAAAGAAAATCAGTTTTTACCTTATAATTTGTACTTAGGAACGCAATTTGTAGTTGTATCTACCAGGTTTATTTTGTATATTTAAAACTATAACAGGTGATAGATGAAAAACTTGTTCGAATATCTTCATGGTAGATTGTTCAAATGACTCTATATTCGATAGGCACTGCCAGGCGATTCGCTTATCGCTGTTTGGGATACATATCCTAGTTATTCGTGTTACATAGAAGGCTATTTCATACTAATTATAAGAAGTGGCAGCCACCTGTCCGTCTGGCCTTTCGGTTGTCATCCGATTGTTTAATAACTACGCGCACCTTGCAGTCAAACCCGCGAAATTTGGCATGTTAGTGGGAATGTATAGGGTCGGACTATCGTAGGCAAATTTTGCATCGATTCATGATCACAATAGAGATAGACCGCAATGCCAATTATTCTTAATACGCCTTGAATATCAGAACTTATATGGCTGCCACTCGACTGGCTTTTTGCTTTCGGGAGACACTGCTTTCGGGAGGCTCGGTGGTCATGGGGTCATGGTGAGGGGTTTGATAGATATTTAAGAGGTCGGTGGTGCGATATAGGTTCAGCGCATCTCACTGTTCTGCACGCTGGCCGACCCGGGCTGCCGTAACTGTACCAGGAGGACGGATCGCCCCGGATGTTATGCATGCTGACCGACCCGGACTGCCCGTCACTGTACCAGGAGGACGGATCGCCCCGGATGTGCTGCATGCTGGCCGACCCGTGGTGCTCGTAACTGTACCAGGAGGACGGATCGCCCCGGATGTTCTGCATGCTGACCGACCCGGACTGCCCGTCACTGTACCAGGAGGACGGATCGCCCCGGATGTTCTGCATGCTGACCGACCCGGACTGCCCGTCACTGTACCAGGAGGACGGATCGCCCCGGATGTGCTGCATGCTGGCCGACCCGTGGTGCTCGTAACTGTACCAGGAGGACGGATCGCCCCGGATGTGCTGCATGCTGGCAGACCCGGGCTGCCCGTCACTGTACCAGGAGGACAGATCGCCCCGGATGTTCTGCATGCTGACCGACCCGTGGTGCCCGTAACTGTACCAGGAGGACGGATCGCCCCGGATGTTCTGCATGCTGGCAGACCCGGGCTGCCCGTCACTGTACCAGGAGGACAGATCGCCCCGGATGTTCTGCATGCTGGCCGACCCGTGGTGCTCGTAACTGTACCAGGAGGACGGATCGCCCCGTAACCGGTGATTGCGCCGCTGGCTCGGTGTGCGGGGTCGTCGTTTGTGGACGGCTGGCCGAAACGGATGCGGATGAAGTAGGCGATGTACTTGGAGTAATGGATGAAGTAGTTATCCGAAAACTACTTCGGTTTGCAAACTTTGAACGCGTTTGGGCAGAACTTGAACGAAATGGCTTGCATATTTTATTTGATAAATTCAGTCCGAAACTTTGTAATGGATATATTTCCTTGGTCAGGACCCGGCATAAACAGTTTGATTACCGAACGGAGCGATGTCTTTCGTCAATTATAGTTGAGGGAGGGGAAACAATCTACGTATGATCTACCGTAGCCATGATTTTCAGAAGCTTATTTCTTTGCAGCTATTCTATCGAAGTGACTGAAAGCTTGCACACCAAAACGTTGATGTAAAACTATCCGCCGGTGTTTCTTTTCAGCAAGCACAAAGTATACCTAAACAACAAATAGGGCACATTAACGCCATAATATGGCCGTTTTTCTGCTACCGAAATTCCATTTAAATTCCTGTCAACTTCCCTCAATTGAAAAGTAAAAATATCGTCCTGATCCCTTCCATTCTTCCATTGCACTGATACTTTTTCAAATGCTTTTATGATATTGAAACCTGCAATATTTCCGAGCAAAGTATGGATTTATGTCTCCAAACGGGGGTTCCCCCCAGCCTGACGACTGGGGGACGGTGCCCCCCCCCCCACGGCCACGCCCTTGCTGTGTGCCACACCGTCTCTCTCGGCTGAGCTGTCTCAGTGCCTCAGTTAGGACGTCACAGAGTTGTCTCAGTGAGGACGTCTCAGAGTTGTCTCAGTGAGGACGTCACAGAGTTGTCTCAGTGAGGACGTCACCGAGTTGTCTCAGTGAGGACGTCACAGAGTTGTCTCAGCGAGGACGTCACAGAGTTGTCTCAGTAAGGACGTCACAGAGTTGTCTCAGTGAGGACGTCACAGAGTTGTCTCAGTAAGGACGTCACAGAGTTGTCTCAGTGAGGACGTCACAGAGTTGTCTCAGTAAGGACGTCACAGAGTTGTCTCAGTAAGGACGTCACATAGTTGTCTCAGTGAGGACGTCACAGAGTTGTCTCAGTGAGGATGTCACAGAGTTGTCTCAGTAAGGACGTCACAGAGTTGTCTCAGCGAGGACGTCACAGAGCTGTTTCAGCTGTGATCAGGTGGTGATCAGGTGGTGACTGGCCTGTCAGCTGTGATATCAGGTGGTGATTAGGTGGTGATCAGGTGTTGACTGGCCTGTCAGCTGTGATATCAGGTAGTCATCAGGTGGTGATCAGGTGTTGACTGGCCTGTCAGCTGTGATATCAGGTGGTGATCAGGTGGTGATCAAGTGGTGATCAGGTGGCGATCAGGTGATGACTGGCCTGTCAGCTGTGATATCAGGTGGTGATCAGGTGTTGACTGGCCTGTCAGCTGTGATATCAGGTGGTGATCAAGTGGTGATCAGGTGGCGATCAGGTGGCGATCAGGTGGTGACTGGCCTGTCAGCTGTGATATCAGGTGGTGATCAGGTGGTGATCAGGTGTTGACTGGCCTGTCAGCTGTGATATCAGGTGGTGATCAAGTGGTGATCAGGTGGCGATCAGGTGGTGACTGGCCTGTCAGCTGTGATATCAGGTGGTGATCAGGTGTTGACTGGCCTGTCAGCTGTGATATCAGGTGGTGATCAGGTGGTGATCAGGTGTTGACTGGCCTGTCAGCTGTGATATCAGGTGGTGATCAAATGGTGATCAGGTGGCGATCAGGTGGTGACTGGCCTGTCAGCTGTGGTATCAGGTGGTGATCAGGTGGTGACTGGCCTGTCCGCGGAGGTATCGGAGGTGGAACGTCCCGACCGAGTGAGACTTGGCCGTCAGCCAGGTCAACCGGGAGGGGCGGCTACTGCTCTCCGAGAGAGGAACAACACCGAGTTAATCCTCTCCGAGAGAGGCACAACACCGAGCTACTCCTCGCCGAGAGTCACAACACCGAGCTACTCCTCGCCGAGAGAGGCACAGCACCGAGCAGCCTTCGTCACCAGCTCCGCACCATGGAAGCAGTCTTCGTCACCAGCTCCGCACTCTGAGGAGCAGCCTTCGTCACCAGCTCCGCACTCTTAACAGCCTTCGTCACCAGCTCCGCACTCTGAGGAGGAGCCTTCGTCACCAGCTCCGCACCCTGAGCAGCCTTCGTCACCAGCTCCGCACTCTGAGCAGCCTTCGTCACCAGCTCCGCACTCTGAACAGCCTTCGTCACCAGCTCCGCACCCTGAGCAGCCTTCGTCACCAGCTCCGCACTCTGAGGAGGAGCCTTCGTCACCAGCTCTGCACTCTGAGGAGGAGCCTTCGTCACCAGCTCCGCACTCTGAGCAGCCTTCGTCACCAGCTCCGCACTCTGAACAGTCTTCGTCACCAGCTCCGCACTCTGAACAGCCTTCGTCACCAGCTCCGCACCCTGAGCAGCCTTCGTCACCAGCTCCGCACTCTGAGGAGCAGCCTTCGTCACCAGCTCCGCACCCTGAGCAGCCTTCGTCACCAGCTCCGCACTCTGAGGAGCAGCCTTCGTCACCAGCTCCGCACTCTGAACAGCCTTCGTCACCAGCTCCACACTCTGAACAGTCTTCGTCACCAGCTCCGCACTCTGAACAGCCTTCGTCACCAGCTCCGCACCCTGAGCAGCCTTCGTCACCAGCTCCGCACTCTGAGGAGGAGCCTTCGTCACCAGCTCCGCACTCTGAGGAGCAGCCTTCGTCACCAGCTCCACACTCTGAACAGCCTTCGTCACCAGCTCCGCACTCTGAACAGTCTTCGTCACCAGCTCCGCACTCTGAGGAGGAGCCTTCGTCACCAGCTCCGCACCCTGAACAGCCTTCGTCACCAGCTCCGCACTCTGAACAGCCTTCGTCACCAGCTCCGCACTCAGAACAGCCTTCGTCACCAGCTCCGCACTCTGAACATCCCGCTGCCACCAGCCCGCACTCTGAACAGCCTTCGTCACCAGCTCCGCACTCTGAGGAGGAGCCTTCATCACCACTCCGCACTCTGAGGAGGAGCCTTCGTCACCACTCCGCACTCTGAGGAGGAGCCTTCGTCACCAGCTCCGCACTCTGAACAGCCTTCGTCACCAGCTCCACACTCTGAGGAGCAGCCTTCGTCACCAGCTCCGCACTCTGAACAGCCTTCGTCACCAGCTCCGCACTCTGAGGAGGAGCCTTCGTCACCAGCTTCGCACTCTGAGAAGCCTTCGTCACCAGCTCCACACTCTGAGGAGGAGCCTTCGTCACCAGCTCCGCACTCTGAGCAGCCTTCGTCACCAGCTCCGCACCCTGAGGAGCCTTCGTCACCAGCTCCGCACCCTGAGCAGCCTTCGTCACCAGCTCCACACTCTGAGGAGGAGCCTTCATCACCAGCTCCGCACCCTGAGCAGCCTTCGTCACCAGCTCCACACTCTGAGGAGGAGCCTTCGTCACCAGCTACGCACCCTGAACAGCCTTCGTCACCAGCTCCGCACTCTGAGGAGCAGCCTTCGTCACCAGCTCCGCACCCTGAGCAGCCTTCGTCACCAGCTCCGCACTCTGAACAGCCTTCGTCACCAGCTCCGCACTCTGAGGAGCAGCCTTCGTCACCAGCTCCGCACCCTGAGCAGCCTTCGTCACCAGCTCCGCACTCTGAGGAGGAGCCTTCGTCACCAGCTCCGCACTCTGAGGAGCAGCCTTCGTCACCAGCTCCGCACTCTGAGGAGCAGCCTTCGTCACCAGCTCTGCACTCTGAGGAGGAGCCTTCGTCACCAGCTCCGCACTCTGAACAGCCTTCGTCACCAGCTCCGCACTCTGAACAGCCTTCGTCACCAGCTCCGCACTCTGAGGAGGAGCCTTCGTCACCAGCTCCGCACTCTGAGGAGCAGCCTTCGTCACCAGCTCCGCACTCTGCACAGCCTTCGTCACCAGCTCCGCACTCTGAGGAGGAGCCTTCGTGACCAGCTCCGCACTCTGAGGAGCAGCCTTCGTCACCAGCTCCGCACTCTGAACAGCCTTCGTCACCAGCTCCGCACTCTGAACAGTCTTCGTCACCAGCTCCGCACTCTGAGCAGCCTTCGTCACCAGCTCCGCACCCTGAGCAGCCTTCGTCACCAGCTCCGCACTCTGAGGAGCAGCCTTCGTCACCAGCTCCGCACTCTGAACAGCCTTCGTCACCAGCTCCGCACTCTGAACAGTCTTCGTCACCAGCTCCGCACTCTGAGGAGGAGCCTTCGTCACCAGCTCCGCACCCTGAACAGCCTTCGTCACCAGCTCCGCACTCTGAACAGCCTTCGTCACCAGCTCCGCACTCAGAACAGCCTTCGTCACCAGCTCCGCACTCTGAACATCCCGCTGCCACCAGCCCGCACTCTGAACAGCCTTCGTCACCAGCTCCGCACTCTGAGCAGCCTTCGTCACCAGCTCCGCACTCTGAACAGCCTTCGTCACCAGCTCCGCACTCTGAACAGCCTTCGTCATCAGCTCCGCACTCTGAGGAGGAGCCTTCATCACCACTCCGCACTCTGAGGAGGAGCCTTCGTCACCACTCCGCACTCTGAGGAGGAGCCTTCGTCACCAGCTCCGCACTCTGAACAGCCTTCGTCACCAGCTCCACACTCTGAGGAGGAGCCTTCGTCACCAGCTCCGCACCCTGAGCAGCCTTCGTCACCAGCTCCGCACTCTGAACAGCCTTCGTCGCCAGCTCCGCACTCTGAGCAGCCTTCGTCACCACTCTGCACTCTGAGGAGGAGCCTTCGTCACCAGCTCCGCACCCTGAGGAGCAGCCTTCGTCACCAGCTCCGCACTCTGAACAGCCCGCTGCCACCAGCTCCGCACTCTGAACAGCCCGCTGCCACCAGCTCCGCACCCTGAACAGCCCGCTGCCACCAGCTCCGCACCCTGAACAGCCCGCTGCCACCAGCCCGCAGCGTTCCAGTATGTCATGTTCTGTCATCAGTTCACCACAGCCAATGTTCAGCAGCCGTCAGCGCTCAATGAGTCATCAGTCCCGGGGTATAGCATCATTGGCTAGCTGGTCAGCAAGCTGCAGCCGCTCGGCGTCAATGTTTGGTGTTCATACGCAGGTGGCAGGGCGGGGTTACCACGTCACTGATAACCAGGGACGTCGTTTTCTGAAAATTATTGGCAGGCTCCTAATGCTAACTTTAGAGATTTTAAGGTCATGCTTACCATGCAACGCCATATGTTAAAATGTGGCATTATTGGTTGGGCACTGGCCCTACCAGGCCTATAGAAAACGACGCCCAGGCTGATAACTGGTCCGTATCCTTCACTGTTCCTACCGCCAGCCAGAAGAAAATACAGGATACAGAGTGGACCACAGCGGGGTGGACCACAGTGCATCTGTACTACAGCAGACTGGACCACAGTGAACCACATCACAGCGGACCACACTGAACACAGTGGAATAAAATACAGGGTAAATAGTGGACCACAGCGGGGTGGATCACAGAGGACTGGACCACAGAGGACTGGACCACAGTGAACCGTATCACAGCGGACCACACTGAACACAGTGGAATAAAATACAGGGTAAATAGTGGACCACAGCGGGGTGGATCACAGAGGACTGGACCACAGAGGACTGGACCACAGTGAACCACATCACAGCGGACTAGCCACTGGACCACAGTGGACTGGACCACAGGGGACCACACCGGAGTGGGTTGGAGCGGCCGGTCAGTCTGCCGGCCAGCTGCGGGCCTCTGAAGGCCAGCAGTGGTTAGCTCTCGCCTCTCCGGCCAGACAGCCGCCGGTGGACGGGTGAAAAAGCGTGCCGTCCCCCCCGCCGGCGGCCGTGGAGGCCTGTGGAGGCCGACAATTATTCGGCGGCGCGAGCGTCCCTCGGCGGGCAGGTGGTAACAATGGAGGCATCACGCAGACAGGAGGCGGGCCGGCCCACCGGCCCCGGGGCACGGCAGCAGCCGGGCGGCAACTTAATCAGCTCAGAGGCGCAGCCAAACCTTCCGAAGGGGGGGGGGGGGGGGAAGACCCTGGGAGAAGCCCCCACCCCCAAAAATATGACAAACTCTACGGATTTCGCCCACTTTATTTTGTGAGACTCCAATTTTAACAATTTTTCTTCGTCTACTTTTGATGAGCTGGATTGGACCAGGACCCTCAGTAGGCATTGTACTGAGCGCATAACTAATTTGTATTGATACGTACGGGAGAGAAAACCTATCTTAGCTGACAACAGGTGGGGTCGGATTTTGAGTGTGGGGCGGCTGAAATAAGGGAAAAGATGTACCCCCTTGTTATACGTGTATGTAAACCTTGGCAGCATTTTTTATGTGGATTTTCATGTTATAGTAGGTAGGTAGTTTAGCTCCGCGAAGCGGCGCGAAATTTGTACGGGTTTGCCTGATAAAACCCAGAAATATAGGCGGTGGGCCTTGTAGATGATAAGAAGCTTAAAATGCTATTAATTTAATTCAGCGTTACGACGAACCGATGACGATGACTATGGCTTCGTTATGACGATGACTACCGATGTGACGCCGCGAAGCGTCGTGAAAAAAATTTAGGTGCTGGAAACCGAAATTGTAATATTGGAACCAGACTGTAAGTGGAGCCAAGATAGGTAACCTCTTTTCCTGGTTGCGCATCTCGGTATAATAACAAATATTGAAATGAAGGTAGTTTTTCATATGCATTAGCCTCGGATAGTAAATTACGATGACCGGTGGCAGTCAGCGCTCAATGGTACATATGACAATAATAACTGTATAAATATGTACCGAACTGTAGCGAACAACTGGTAACAGTGCAAATGGTTTGAAAGCAGCAAGAAGCAGAACGACTTTTCCGCGCATAAATGGTCCCTGTGGATCAGGAGGAGCCTGGCTTCATTAAGGAGGGGGGATGGCTTGGGGAGATGGTTCTGGCCTGTTCCCACTAGTATCTCTTCGGTCCAGCAAATTGGGCACCGCGGGAGCAGCTTCCGGGTGCCGATCTGCTCGTCTTTGCGTTCGCGTCGCTTTTTTGGAACTCGGCAGACTAGCCTGCTTGAAACTTGAAAGTTAATCTCCTATATAAAGGGCAAATTCAACCGTTCCAGCGCAATAAACTCGAAAACCCTTGGTGGTGGACCCATACATTCTCTGAATCAGCATGATGGCAGCCATGTCAGTGTGCCACTACCATTCAGATCGGACCTCTATATTTTTTTTAAAGGAAACTGTGAAAGCGTGGAATTGATATTGATTGAAATGTTATGATATTCGTATTTAGTGGTCCGAATTTCTGCAATGTTGCGCTTTTGTGACATTCATTCTGCAGCCATACTGATACGAAAACAACACGCTTAGCGCGGCTAGGGTTGTGTGTTCAGTGTTGAATCGTAGGTACCTACCTTGGTTGAATCCAGTGAACCCGCTGACTCGTGAACCCGCTGACCAGTGAACCCGCTGACCAGTGAACCCGCTGACCAGTGTACCCGCTGTCCAGTGAACCCTCTGTCCAGCGAACCCGCTGACCCGTGAACCCGCTGACCCGTGAACCCGCTGTCCAGAGAACCCGCTGACCAGTGAACCCGTGAACCCGCTGTCCAGTGAACCCGCTATGCAGTTGGCCCGCTGTGCAGTAGGGCCGCTGTGCAGTAGGGCCGCTGTGCAGTAGGGCCGCTGTGCAGTAGGACCGCTGTGCAGTAGGGCCGCTGTGCAGACATGTACTGAAGGCACCGATAGCGATCTCCTCCTGAGCCGGTGGAGATCTGAATTTATGGCTGTTTACCGCCGTTGCAACTCAGGCTGTGTGAGGGTCCGTGACCCTGTCGGCCTCACGTTCACCTCACGATTATACATCGTGCCGACTGACCCCTGTAAAACCCCACCCTGAGTCAAATACCTACCGATCTGGTGAAGGTGGTTGTCAGCAGATGACGTATTGTTATTTGTTGGCATATCAGATAAGCGATAGAAGTGGAAAGTGTTGGTGTACTACAAAACATTTTTTCTTCTTCTGATCTGTTACACTTAACTTATCTACCGAATGACCAAAACATACAGTATTATTTTAGCATCAGTCCATACAGTTCAGGTATTCGCACGACGCATGCCAGAAAGTGTATGTACCACACCCACAGACCTGCATCAGACTCGTGTCTACAGCACCGGCCTGCCTCAAACTGTGCTCGGGCCTGTCTCAGACTGTGTACAGACCTGACTCAGACTGTTCTCGGACCTGACTCAGACTGTTCTCGGACCTGACTCAGACTGTTCTCGGGCCTGACTCAGACTGTTCTCGGGCCTGGTTCAGACTGTTCTCAGGCTTGGTTCAGACTGTTCTTGGACCTGACTCAGACTGTTCTCGGACCTGACTCAGACTGTTCTCGGACCTGACTCAGACTGTTCTCGGACCTGACTCAGACTGTTCTCGGACCTGACTGAGACTGTTCTCGGACCTGACTGAGACTGTTCTCGGACCTGACTCAGACTGTTCTCGGACCTGACTCAGACTGTTCTCGGACCTGACTCAGACTGTTCTCGGACCTGACTCAGAATGTTCTCGGGCCTGGTTCAGACTGTTCTCGGACCTGACTCAGACTGCTCTCGGACCTGACTCAGACTGTTCTCGGACCTGACTCAGACTGTGCTTGGACCTGACTCAGACTGTTCTCGGACCTGACTCAGACTGTTCTCGGGCCTGGTTCAGACTGTTCTCGGGCCTGACTCAGACTGTTCTCGGACCTGACTCAGACTGTTCTCGGACCTGACTCAGACTGTTCTCGGACCTGACTCAGACTGTTCTCGGACCTGACTCAGACTGTTCTCGGACCTGACTCAGACTGTTCTCGGACCTGACTCAGACTGTTCTTGGACCTAACTCAGACTGTCCTCACACAATGCACAATGTCATGCGCTAGTCATGCTACCAAATATAGCTACCAAATAAAGCTTGGATTTTGTTTTGCTCTCGGCACCAGCAACAACAAACAAACTTAAAATTACATTTTTGGGATGCCCGTTCTAAAAACGCAAATACATCATGTATTAGACTTCGCGTCTTGGGGGGAGGGGCAAAACCGTTTGGTTTTGGAGGGG